>BQKN01062576.1:133683-170848 GCA_022839385.1 Asparagus kiusianus
TGCTGGTAACCGCCTCTTTGGCCGCGGCAGCCTATACTGCCGCGCCAACAGCCGCGACAGAGACGACTGCCGCGCCAACAGCCGCGACAGAGACGACTGTCGCGCCTAAAAAGGGAACTTCTTCAACCGCGACACCTCTAGCTGCCGCGCCCAAAGGAAGAGTTGCTGATCGGTTATTTTCTTCAGTTATCGTCCAAAGAGGCTATAAATACCCCTCTAGACACGAAATAAAAGGGATTTCTAACAGAGAACATCAAGGGAGATCCCAAGAGAGCAGATTGGAGCAAGAGAGAGAGTCTTCGTTCTTCACAAACATCCTCAAGAAGCTTTTGGCCATTCCTAGAGATTAAGCTTTGACTTGATCTTTAGAAGAGTGAACATCTTACATCGATAAGATATTCGCTTCAAATCCATACTTCGATAAACGAAGGAAGGATCCCAAAACAACCTTCACGATTCAATCAGAATCTGTGAATCGGTGGTCCACGGGCTAACGCGCCCCCGGCACAGGCAAAGATCCCACGCAAGCAGCGATCCAAACAACGATCCTGCGTTTGTTTCTAAAAAGTTGTAATCTTCATTTTTGTTGTGTAACAGGAGTCTTATAAAAAGGCTACCTCTTTTGAATTTGTTGTAATCGACCTAAGATATAATGAATTCCACAGCGAAACCAACTTTTGACGAAAACAGCAAGTGCTAAATAGGGTGGTAAGAAGTGAAAGAGAGAAAGGAAGCAAGAAGAAAGAAGAAAAGGCAAGGTACTGATAGAGGAGAACAAAAAGGAACGTTGCCTCTCACCGCATCGCATGACTTTCACATCGCATGATAAATTTTAGATGAATATGCTGATGATTAAAATGACTTTCTGTCAAACATACCAGTGAAGAGGAAGAGCAAATGTGTGCTTGACAGCCCTTGCTAACACTATCATGATAGTCTTCTGAATGGGCAAAAATTGTTGTTTTAAAGACAACCATTAAAGTGCATAGGATGTAATGTAATTTAGCCTATATTATTATTTTATTAATAGGCAAGACTTGACTTATTTATTCGAAAAACCTGCATCTCTAGGCTAGATGGTGAGAATTATGTAGAAAGAATGGCATTATTCTTCTGCTTGATCTTTCCTACAAGTCATCTAAATGAAAAATTAAAAATATCCGTATTAGAGAAGGTACACCACTTATAACCTTTGCTTGTAGAAGTCTTAGATGTTGGGAGCAATTAGTATCAGACTGTGTGATTTCTTGAAATGCGTTAATATTTTGGTTACCCCTATGCTTTAGGACACAGATGCACGATATTACTTTAAAGTTTTATGTCAAGTTCGATCAAGTTCTGTACCCGAAATTCTCCCACATGTTCATTTTTGTCTCCCAAATCTTAGTTTATCAAGATATGCTCTATTTATAGTATTTTACATCTTACACCAGGTTGAAAGATTAAGCTTTGATATGTAGCAATGAACTCAAGGAATTAAGCTCTGGGATTCTGAAGTAGTTAGTGGTGAGACTCTGAGATGAGAACAAGTAGTTTTGTCAAGCTGAAAGGGGAAAAATTCTGAAAATAGACCACATTTGCTAAATATTTAGCAAAATCGACCGTTTTGCTAAATATTTAGCAAAATCGACCTCTTTTTGGCCCGTTGGCCAAAAAGAGGTCGATTTTCAAAAACCTGGGCTGAAAACATATGGGACTACTAGTCCCGTATGTTTTCAATAGACTAATTAGAGATTAGAAAACATACGGGACTAGTAGTCCCGTATGTTTTCTGTGAGCTTCTGGTGGCTCACCAAAATGTACGGGACTACTAGTCCCGTACATTTCACAGAGACAATTTGGCCTCAGGAATCAAATATACGGGACTAATAGTCCCGTAAATTTTGCAGAGCAATTTTCCGCCCAGCAAAAATACGGGACTACTAGTCCCGTATTTTTGCTGGGCAGAGGCAAAACATGCACAAAACATGCATGACCCTCTAGCTGAGCATACAACCCTCTAAAAAAATACACATTATCACAACACAATACATTATCACAACACAATACATTATCACAAAACAATACATCATCACAACATCACATCCAAAATTCAACCAAAATTCACATCAGCACAAAATAATTCCAACTGCATTAAGTCTAACCATACTATAATATGTAGCTTAAGTAGAATAAATCCAAATGCATCAATAAATCCATACGACAATAATCTACATGGAAAAACTAACAAAGGAAAAATCCACCCCTCCCCCGTTGTCTCGGCCTTCGCACCCGCTGAGATCGTCGGCGGCCCCCTTCTTCTTGAGCTTGTATATGCTCGCTCTCTGGTTGTGTGTGGGGCTGTGACGGACCAGCTCGTTGTGACGGACCAGCTTGTTGTGACGGGCCAGCTTCATCGTCGTGCGTGCGAGATCTATCACGTCTACGGTGGCGCACATATGTAGTATCTTCAAGATCCACCCGCTCACGACCTTCATGTCGATCCTCATGAGTTTGTTGAAAAGCTCTACGAACTCTCGTCACTATCCACTGTAATATCGATACGTCCACAGAATCTCCAATGGCGGTAGTTATACCCTCATTTGTAATCGCCACTACATCGTCCAATGCGTCTATCTACAATTACATAAAAATATTGCTTCATATAAGAAACCAAAAGCTAACATAAAGATTAAAAAATCTATTATAATCTAAAGCAATTTACTTACCCATCGCCTCTCATCCAACCCTCTTGGTATATATCGAGATTGTTGGTTGCGAATCTCGATTTCGTCGACTGGAGTCGCAGTTTGGGTGATTATCCAACGTCGGGTAACCCCCCAATACCATCTTATGTAATCGACTTCCTGCATCAGAGGATAAAGCGGATCGACAATAAGTTGATGCCGATCATAATAGATTTGTAAATACACTGAAAAAACCACTTCCAACTTGATGTATCCTCCACCTCCACGACTGCGAAAGCTATTGGAAATAGTCCACCGTTTGCATCTACACCGGTCGCAACCAAGAGCACTCCTTTGTATTTGCCATATAAATGTGTTCCATCGATGCTTAAGAGCGGACGACAAAATGAGAACCCTTTGATAGCGGGCCCAAATGCCCAAAATACCCGTACGAACCTCCCCACTTCCGGCGAGACCTGCTTAGACACTATCTCATGTTCGGAACCCGGATTATTCCTCTTAATTGCTGCAAGATAATGTGGAAGTTTTTGATAAGATTCTTCCCAATCTCCAAATATTTTAGTCAACGCCTTCCTTTGTGCATCATATGCTTTAGACTTGGATATAGTTATGCCTTTCATAGCACGAACCGTTGTTATTATCTGTCCTGGAGTAAGATCAAGTTCCCGCCTAACTTCGGGCATAATTAGCTTCATTATATAAGCGGAAGTCGCTGTCATATGATCATTAGCGACAGTCGGATTGCAACATGTATGAAGTCCGCAATAATTTGAGATCGCAAATTGTCCGTTGGATTTTTTCCTAACAGCTGCATTAAGCTTCCATGGGCATTTTAAATTTTTATCGTCTGCAACACTTGTATAAGCGGCTTGACAAGCTTCATTGAAGTAACACTTTACATGGTAGCTAGTTGAGTTGGATTTCACCGGCTTGAATTTGACCCGATTCCTAATTGCCTCACGTATAGCGAAAATTAAGCTTTCCTTATTCTCAAATAGATCTCCTTTTTTGAAAGTGATATCCTCAGGTCGATCGAAATTAGGACCAGGCTCAACCAACTCAGCTTGTGAGTTATTTACCCACTCATCATTTTCAAACTCTTCGGGTAACGGTTCTTCAGACTCTACATAATCGTTGTTCACGCAATATGCATTCATCCAACTTGCATCATCATTGTTCTCTCCAGTTGCGAACTGCATACTATCAAGACGTTCCTCCTCAGACTCAACATCTTCACTATCATCATCAGCATCTACATATTCGTCATCTTCTTTTATAGAACCACCAACCGGTAAATCAACTGAAATATCATCATACACGTTGTGAAACATGTAACTTGACGTTGCACCTGTGTCATTTTTTAAGTGCAAGGCACTTTGAGATAATGAGATTTGACTTTCAAGCATGCGAGAGAACTCTCCGTGAGCATACGGAACTTCGACAACCCCAGACTTTGGAATATTTTCAATGAACAACGCAATTGCGATTTGTTTATCCGCAAGTTGTATCATGTCATTCAATTCTTCATCAGTGGTGGTTTCTACCGCAATTGTTCTTTTTTTATTTATTGGACAATTACAAAAGACCTTAATGGCATTTTCGACATGATTAATTCTGGTAACTGTATATTTGCTCCATCATTCCATCGAAATTGCAATTTCTAGACAACATGAACATTTTCCTAGAGCTTTTCCTGTATGAATGTGGATCAGGAGACCACCTTTTGTAATTAGTCAGTTCTATAAATGCAAACTGGAAATTTACAGTTTTAATAAAATAGAGCGGTCCAGTAAAGTGCCATGGTCCCTGTAATATTGGAGGTCGTATTATCTTTAAGATGTTTCCCCCCTTTGAAATGTAGTTTGTGTAAGTTATTCTGAACTTGTCAGCTATAATCCATGGTGTAGTCAAAACTTGTCTTGCTACTCTGTATTTGACGCATCTTTTATTTGCAGCACCACTTGCTTAGGTACATACTGCTCGTATAACTTGTTCAAGTTAGTGGCCTAGAACCAGTAGTTTATCTCCAAACGCTGGAAAACTAATTTTATAATAGCTGAATATTATTTAACATGCGATAAATTGTTTTAGATGTCTACATTTATTAGATACCTTTTAGCAGACGATAGTTGGTAGAAAGTGGACCATTTCATTGTATGGATGCTAATTCAGTAAAATTTGTTTGATAGAGGACGATTGCTTTTTCTCTTAATTGGTGATGAAAGTTGGAGCATCTACAGTGAGTTGAGGTTGTGTACAAGTTTCTCCATGTGTTGGTTTCATCTGTTTGTTTGGCTAAAAAAAGAAGAAAATCAAAGAATAGGAAATCTATTTCTAAGAAAACTTGTTTTGAGGTTGTTTGGTTGGCTAAAAAAAGAAGATAATCAAAGAATAGGAGATGAGATGAGATTAGTTGTCACCATATTATTGGATGATGTGAGTGATTTTTTAAGAAAACTTGTTTTGAGGTTGTTTGGTTAGCAAAAAAAATAAGGAAATGAATTATAAGAAACTTATTTCCTATAACAGGTTATTTTCTTGTGTTTGGTTCATTCTTAAAAATAAGAAAATAGATGAGATGAGTTGTCATTATATTATTGGATGATGTGACCCATACTTAAGAAAATCAATTTCCTTGTTTTTTGGAGGAAATGGATGAAAATAAAATTTTAATGAGATGAGATGAGTTGTCACCATATTATTGGATGATGCAAGTGAGATGGAGATGAAATGAGTTGGATGGTATCACCCATTTTTTGTGTTTGGTTTATTTTTAGGAGGTGATATGAGATGAGTTGTTGGATGAAAATAATATTTTATTGAATGTTGTGGGTGAGTTTTAGGGATGGAAAGGATGAAAATAATATTTTAATGATTTCCATGTACCCATTTCCTTTTCTTGGTTTTTAGGAGCCAACCAAAAAGTAAGATGAAAGCTAAGCCTTTAAAAGCAAGTTGTTCTCAGTGGAGCTCATCAAAACCAAACGCAGCCTTAAACAAAATACTTCCCACTTTTTCATTGAAGTAGCTTTTTTGATTTGTTAAGAAAATTAAAAAAATGTTCTTATTGACTCAAAAGTATAAGAAAACAGACATCTGGGAGGGTTGATCCAACTTTTTAAAAACCTGGGAGATGATGCAACCACCTGGCCTGGACACTTTAGATAGACGCAACAACATCTTGCAAGTCATATTTTCTCCTTATTCAGAACTTCTTAATTAATAGAATTTTGGAGGCCTGGTCTGGGGATTAAATAAGAGAGAAACTTTCTTTCTTCGACGGGCCGTGAGTGTTACATATGTGCGGTTTGTTCTAGCCAGAAAACTTAATAGGTTCTCAACTCGCTGGTGAACGTGATGCGATAGGTCCTGGTGTGTCAAATGGAAAGCAATAAAAGATAGAGAAGTTGCAGGTAAAGGAACATGGCTGAATCAAGCAAGGAACGCGAAGGGGCTACACAGCTTAACAATGCCTCTAAATGCCCTAATTACGCTTTGCTTACTACTCCAAGGTTGAGGGATAAATCTGCTTAACAATGCCTCTAAATGCCCTAATTCTTTTGTTCTGTTTCTTTGATATGAGAGGTGTAATGAGACTTTAGATAATGTTTGTGTGCAAGGCTGATTCTGCTGCAATTTATTAAAAAAAACTGAATTACAAGGATTATAAATGATTTCCTTCCATATACAAATAAAATTAGAGGTTGATGGTTTGATCTATCTCGGCCAAGGTTTAGGAGAAGCAAAGTGGAGGGATACAGGACTCCGCTCGTATGCTTCGGAGAATTACCACAGAAAAGTTTTGGGTATTGGTGGAATTCTCCCTGAAGCATATAAACGTTTTCATGTAAAACTGATATCAAAGGTATCCCATCATGTTTCAGTAAGAGTGACATACTGGGACTTATCACTAGTAAGTAATAAGTAATTGGTCTTCTTAAAATTTGTTTTTTTTTTCTTTTTGTAATAAATTACCTGAGAACAGGTGATGCAGCTACGCCGTCCACTTCTGCGAACAGGTGAAGAAGGAAGGATATCGTAGTCGATAGAAAGTTGGATTTCCCAAAAATTATGGTCATCCAATCGACGGGAGATTGATGTTTAATTTATTTATTTAAGAAACCTGTTTGATGCCGCTCTAAGAAAGGCATTCGATGGCGATGCGGCTGCACGTCTCAATGTTGGGGTCGATGAATCGCTTTGTTAATATAACACTCTTTGTTTTGCTGGTACAAACTTTTGCTGCTTTTAATAATGATAAGAAGAAGAAACCTACTCAACCCTTACCTCTATATTCCTTTCGAAGTCGGAACAATCTCCTTCGTATGAAGGGCAGCTAAAGGAATCCCAGTCCCTTTCTTTATAATGTTAGGATCTCCCTTATCAGATGCCCAGAGAGATGAAAATCAGAACTCATAGCTGATTGAGATGGACATTGGCATAGCATATACATATATATATATATATATAAACGAGAGAGAGGGAACAGGCGGGGTCATTCAGTTGATAGACATAGGAAACTTGTCCAATATAGTGTTTTTACATAACGATGTAAAAGTTTATATAATAGATACTTGGTGATGCAACCATTGCAACCGCTGAACCTTGTATGCCCTCTTCCTCACCCACCCACCAAATCCTCAACAACATTCTCTATTTATTTTTCACTTCATCTTTTCTTCCTCCTCCTCTCCAACTCCTTACATAATACATCTTAAGAGCGTTTTTTTCTTCTTCTTGGGTTAAAATGGAATTCTTTCAAAAGTTGGGGCCAGCAGCAAGGATCTCCTCCGTCAGCTTGCCATCCTTGCCTATCGTGTAGCTGGCAAACACCTCAAAATTCTTCTTGAATAAACCGCCAAGCTTCAGCAGGGTCTCCTTGTACGCGTCCTTATCCTTCCACTGTTCCCCAATAACAAAGGAGAGCCAACTCAGTTGAAAGTTCAAATAAATCCAAATTTTCAACTGGTATTATTTATACAGGGTGGCGAGTTTTAAAATTGATAATGTAAAAACTTACGGTGTTGACCGGATCCAGGATCTCAGATGGAACTCCTTCAATTTCAGTTGGTATCTCGAGTCCAAACACCTCCGTCTTTTTGTAATTAACATTCAAAAGGCTCCCTGAGTGAATGGCATCGATGATCTTGCGGGTGTACGGCAGCTTGATGCGATTGCCAACACCATACCTGATACAACGAGAACGATATTACCACATTGTATGTTGATACGTTTCATATGAAATTTCCTCATCTATGATGTCAGTACACTTGTTATATTACCTTCCACCAGACCAACCAGTGTTGACGAGCCAACCGGTGGCACCATACTTCTGCATCTTCTCAGCGAGCATTGCAGCATACTTGGTGGGATGAAGCATAATGAAAGCAGCACCAAAACAAGCAGAGAAAGTGGCCTGAGGCTCTTTGATACCGTCCTCGGTACCAGCCACAAGAGCAGTGTAACCGCTGATGAAATGGTACATGGTCTGGGCGAGGTTTAGCTTGCTCACTGGTGGCAGTACTCCAAACGCATCGCATGCCAAAAGGATCACATTTTTAGGATGTGGGCCTACGCAGGGTATCTTTGCATTCGGTATGTACTCAATCGGGTAGGATGCTCGAGTGTTCTCTACAAAAATTATTCAACCAAAGTGCGTGTCATTAGTCTACTTTTAAAGAAGAGGAAACCATATATTGCAAATATCTGCCAAAGTATTTCCTCTTTTTTTGCCCTTCCTTAGAGAATAACCTCAGTGACAAATTTATACCTGTGACAGATTTATCAGTATAATCAACTTCCCGTGTGTGCTCCTCAAATACCACATTCTCAAGTACTGCAATCAAAAGATCCCAGCCATCACTTAACTGATCAAGCTACATAAAATCTGACAGAAATGCGAGAGAAAAGCACAAAGAAGAGGATTACCAGTTCCAAATTTTATAGCATTCCAGATATCAGGTTCTTTCTCTCTGGACAAATCAATGCATTTTGCATAACAACCACCCTCAATATTTGAGACACCATTATCACTCCAACAGTGCTCATCATCTCCAATCAGCAGTCTATTGTGATCGGTGGACAAAGTTGTCTTACCAGTACCTACGTCATAAGAGGACAGAGTCATTGGAAGGCAATGTGAACAAACAAACCCTAATATGTGATATTAGGATGATGAAAGAAAAATGCAGGGAGGGGATGGATACAGATGGGCAGGTGACGGCGATCACCATATTCCAGCATAGAAAGTTTTACCTGAAAGACCAAAGAATAGGGCAACATCGCCGTCTTTGCCCATATTGCAGCCAGAGTGCAAGGATAAGATTTGTCTCTTCGGCATGAGATAATGCATGACGCTGAAGAGACCTTTCTTCATCTCACCAGCATATTGGGTGCCAAGGATGACCATTTCCCTCCTCGAGAGGTTAAGGTCTATGCTGGTCGATGATGTCATATAGTGTGTGTATCGGTTACATGGGAACTGCCCCGCGTTGTAAATTGTGAAGTCAGGAGTACCGAATTCCTCCAGTTCTTCAGGCGTGGGCCGGATACACCTGCCATACACGCAGGTCATCGTTTCGTGTTCTACAACATTCTCTGCTATTTTCTACCTGTTACCTTAGTTATTCCTAATATTGCATATTGACATGCAAACCAATTGGAAAAAGGCATCTCTAAGGCTCATCTCCACACCGCTAAAACATTACTAATGTGTAAAACAGTAGGCGAGGCACATCAAAAGGACGACTTATCTGAGGTTTTACTCGAGCAGAGAGGCCCACGCACGAGAAATATAGAAAGATACGACTGATACCATAATTGCGTGAAATTAAGCTTCATGCTTACATGTTATTCATGAAGAGAGAATGGTACGCTCTTGCTGAGACGATTCGGACTTTGATCTTGTTCTCAGGATCCCAATTTAGGAACTGATCATTCACAAAAACCTGCCACCAGAGAGAAGAGAGAAAACATATATCTTGGTTAGAACACTCTTACACATTCACTAGTGAATTTCCAAACTCCTCGTTCACGAAAATTGTACAAGGGAAACACACAGAATTATTCAACGGTAGAGTCAAAGAGTATTCGACGCCGCCGTAGAATAGTAGACAGACAAAGGCACAAAGCTGAAAATTTTACCTTGTCCAAGGAGTTCAAATAGTCAACAGCCCTCTCCCTGTTCACCAGGAAAGTGTGTTCATCCATCTCAATGTTAGGCGAGCCCCTAGAGATACAATCGAATGAAAAGATCGAGCAGCGAGCAGTAAGAACGGAGGGGAGGAAGTGCAAAAGTATCATTAGAGCATTAACCAGCGGAGAAGGATGCGGTGTAAAGTAGGGAGGGACTTACTTTCCCCACCAGAGCTCATCAGTGGTAGTCTCGTCCTTGACTACACGTTTGTCCCTCGGAGATCGGCCGGTCTTAGCACCCGACAGGGTGGCCAGGGCGCCGCTTGATGTTACAAATGATCCATGCTCATACTTTATGGCTTGTTCATACAGCTCTGTTACAAATTAATTAGGATAACGAGAGTAGTAACACGTACGTTTATCTATCCGGTAAAGTTTTAACAAAAAGAAGAAATTAAGGAAGGGAAGGCGAGCGTGATTACCGGCAGGGGAAAGGTTGTAGAGGACATGGGTGAACTTCAAGGCGCTGTCGCTGACACCGAAGGCGGGGGCGAAATGGTCATGGTGATGGTGGGCAACCTTGGGTGTTTCCGATTTCTTGGCTGGGTCCCCCTTCACCAACTTGGGCCCTGTCTCCCTCGTCAGTGATGCCAGCGACGCGCTGCACACAACAAAATAGATGCGTCACAGAGGGCTTAGCAGTCGGAAAAGATAATTATAGCAAAAAAGACTATGGATATAAGATCATTCAGAAACAATCCGTTAACTGATCACACTTATGCGGGGTACGTAATCGAGTTTTGAGATTTGGTTGCCGAAGGGAATGGAAAAAGTAAAGCAGAGAAGAGCATGGTTCCCGGTGCGTCTGCGTCCGAGTCTGGCTCTGAGCCGACAAGTCATTTTCGGGTGGGCGTGCTGCAACGCACGTGCATCCTGTTAACCCTACCCCTTTACTTTACTAATGCATTTCCAATTTTATTGCTACTATATTTATATACATATCACGTACGTTTATTTATGGATGGTATTAACATAATCATGATGCGGGTGTGGACCAGGCAACGCCGAATGAACCGAAGCAGACTTTTTTCTCAAAAGCGATTTCCCACCCCTGGCCCAAAGCATCTCACGTACATCAAAAAAATAGGCGAAGGGAAGGCGAGGATGATCGCATTTGGGTCCGCTCCACAAGACAAGAAAGGGGTGAGCCTCTCAAACAACACCACACCGACAGCAGAGCTTTAGCTGCTGCGGCTGGGATTGATTAACGTTAGAATCGAGACACACAAGTGGTGATTTGGGCACAAAACTGAGATTCTCCTGCTGTATATCAAGGGAAATCCAACCCGAGATGACTACTAAGTTGAGGATATATGATGACAACTAATAATAATAATAAATGGAAACGGAGGAATGACGAAATAAATAAATAAATAAATAAAAGAGAGAGAGAGAGAGAGAGAGGAGGCCTAGCTAGGAGGGGCACCTGATGGACTGGAGCTGGAGCTTTTGGCGTTCCTCTTCGGAGAGGGCAGAGAAGGGAGAGGAGGGTAAGGAGGAGGAGGAAGGGTTGTCTTTGTTGTTATTAATGGGAGTGGTGGGCGCTGATTTCTTCTTCTGAAGGGAGTGGAGCTCATCGATGGTCTGAGCCTTCACCGGGGCCGCGCTGTCGTCGTGGCATATCCCGTTCTTGGCGTGGGTCTGGATCCGAGGCAGCCCGCTTCGCGACACCACCGTCGCGTTCTGAGCACCACCGCTCATCCCTGCCGCTCCTGCTCCGTTCTCACGCTTCGTGAAGCTGAAATCTCCTCCGCTCTCTGCCATCCTCCTGTTTTCACGTGTCAAACCACAAAAAAAAAAAAAAAAAAAAATTATTGAAGTCTTACTTACATGTAAGCAGCATTGATTACTAGTTGTCGGGAACTGATTACAACATATTAATTGCTGCCCTCCTTTGCGTGTAATGAGAGAAGCATGACTATTATTACCACTAGCTATCATTAAAATACTAGCTAGCTACTAATTAAAAATGTCGCAGCTAGAAATCTCTGATCATTGCATCTGAAAGGTTGCCTACGTTGAACACGCAAGCATAACTTTGTTACCGTCATATATCCCCTCCTCCAAAGACGAAAGACGGTAATAGTCGGCGGTATTTTAATTTTTAAATGCATCGGAAAAGCAAAGAACAGGACGAACAAGCTAGCCCTATACGAGTACTGATCACTGAGAAAACCTCCATGCGATTCTTGAAGACCGTTTAACGAGGAAAAAAAAATATAGAGCAAATTACAGAACCTAGCAAAATAAAACGAATGTTCTTCTTCCCCTTCCCTCTCTCTCCCCTTCTTAATTTTGATTACAAGGAAAAAGAAAGAATCTCAAGAGCTCAGAGAAGGATCGAAGAAGCAGAGTTGAGGCTCTAATTATTATGACCTTATTAATTAATTAAAGGGGAAAAAGAAAATAAAGAGGAGCTAATTAGGCTGTCTAGCTAGCGGCACCTGCCCTGCCGGAAGAGAGTAATTAGGAATCATACAGACAATTAATTGAGTGAATATTAATCTTAAAAATAACAGTTTAAAAGGAAGAGAGAAAATGGGAATAAAAATTAATTAAGGCGGAAGAAACCAGGGGATCAAAAGAACCATACAGCAACAGCGGCGGGTGCTGGTGAACGAACGAATAAAATAAAATAAAAGTGACCAAGGGATGAGGAGAACAGAAAGCCCCTCGCTTCCCCCTTTTATAGTAGTAGCCTCTCTCCGCTCTGTCATCTCATCTCCATCGATCCTCTTTAATTTAATTTAGTTGTTTTTAACCTAACCATGGTTACTTTACTATCCTTATCTAACCATCCTTTTCCCAGCTGGTTGCAGCTAAAAACCTCACTCGTCGTGTACGTGGCCCCCACATTCCCCCATCCTTCCAGCACAGGAATCCGATGTCAGGTCGCTCCGCGCCCCCACCCTTCCCAACCAAAATACGTATCCCGTTTGTTTTGGCTTTAATCGCACCTGCGCCCTCCCAAAAGTTTCACCCGTTTGAACTATGCTACCCCGAAGTTTTTATTTTCAATAGCCCAATTGATTCCCTCGAACTTTCACATTCCAAGTTTATTTTCCCTCGTTTGGGACCCGATGTTTGGTTTGTTAAACTCACTTCACATCTGTTGTGTCAACAATTACACCAAGCGTTAATCCCTCAGTGGGAGTATCTCAGGTGGATATTAGTCAGCTCGCTCCCAAGCCAGGACGACTCGAGCACTACAAGAACTTATCCTTTCCCTAGTAGGTCCGAGTCGAGTCAGACTCTCACTCAACTTCACCAGTCAAGTCGACCACCCTCATTTCCTCAGAGTCAGGTCGACAACTTGCGAGGCTAACAAGAAAGACGGTAATCGTCGACCCACTGACAGAGCTGAGTCGATAGGCGGTTCGTCCTCAGACTCTACACCAACAGCTGTTCACCATCATCATGGCTAGTGCTCCTAGCCTCCCTAACTCACCACCTATCATCAACACCACCTATTGCCAGCGTCATTATGCCCCCTCAATCACCATCAAATCCAATCAAGAGTAACTCATGACACAACCAATCAACACCTATAAAGCTATCTGCCAGCCAGCTGTCTGCCTGGACTCAGACAGTCAAGCATTTACCCCTCTCAGCTGGGTATATATATGGGCTCATCCCCTGCGGGAGGTGGGTTGATCCTCAGACCCCCCTTCAAGGCCACATGTATGTAATTTCTGCACACTTAGACTAAGAACTTATTCAGTTCATTGGTTTCTTCTCCACTCACGTTCAAATACTGACTTGACCATCTGAAGAAGCTTGAGAACCTTAACCCCTCACTTAATCCACAGATAATCTCTATTAGATAACTGACATCAATAGTTTGGCACCCAATCTAAAAAAATGAGGTAAACTGCAGATCAACATCAAAACACCGACGATAAAGGTACAAAGATTGTGTGGAAAAAATACATATAACTTTTATTCATATATCAAAATGTTCACATTGATACTCACATCGGAATAGGTGCAAAAAATACATAATAAACACTGAAAAAAGAGGAGATACAAAAAGTTCTCGAGCTTGACTCGGATCAGTAGGGCATGGAATAGGCGTGACGTTGGGCTTAGGACCAGGAGCAGGAGCAGCGGAAGGAGTCGGCGGAGGAGTCTACTCGAGCTCGGACCCAGCCTCTTCCTCATCCCCAGCCTGATTAGCAGAGCTATCTCAATCAGAACCATCACCCGCCTCCTCACCCTCATCATCCCCATTATTAGCGTCCAGGACCAGTCCACCTCCTTTGGCCTCTACCTTCTTGACAGAGTCAAGGCAGAAGGAGACGCGGTCAGGGCAGTAGAAACGATCAGGATCTAGTCCAAGTCGACAAGGAATCTGTGACAGGAGGAAGTTGAAACTAGCTTTGCAAGCCAGATCCACCTCCACCTTGCCTAGAGTACTGTGACGGTATTGATCCGCGACCTCAACTTGATAGGCTTCGGATTCCAGGTGGCTGAGGAGATCCTACAGTTCTTGCACCTTAGCGAGAGACGACTCTTGTTGTCTCTCGGCATCCAGCGCTACTCGGGTCGCCTCTTTCCAAAGCCTCTCGTGAGCATTCACCTCCTCCATCAATTGGAGTTGAAGGTTCTCGACATTATGGAGAGCCACTCAAGCCCGTTCGAAAGCGATTCCACTCTCCCTCCTTTCAATTGCAAGCTCGTCCTCCAAGTACTTCACTAAGTCACCCCACTCATGGATCTCATGCTTAATATCACCGACGTCCTCCTTGAGTTTCCCGATCATGGCCGACTTCTTGCTGTAGTGCGCCCTCAGCGCTCTAAGCATGTCCTCCTATGTCTCCACCTCTCGCTGCCATTTGTCGTTACTCCTCATCGAGGCCTCCAACTTCTTTTCTTGGACAGCCACCTTAACTTCAGGGGCCTCCCGGGTGGCCTTCTCAGCATCCAGCTTCTCTTAAAACTTAGAATAGACCTCTCAGACGCATTTGAAGTGCCTAAAGAGCTCTTGTTCTACCAAAGCCCTTCGAAGTAGATATCTTCTTAAGGCATGGTAAATACAACATACAGGCATGGCCGCTAGGATTTCGCCATCCCTGGACAGAGAAAATTGCTCCATAACCCTAGCTTGGACAAATCGTGACTCCAAGACCGAGCCCCTTCTGTCGAACCCTCGTGTAGGGACGAATCAATTGGATCCTTCTCATGCCTAGCGCCAACTGCAGGCCACCCAATTATCAGCCTCCTCAGCCTCTCCCAATAAGCCACTGACACTTCATTTATACGGTGGGCAAAGAGCCACCAAATGCCGTCCTCATGAGTAGCCAATGCCTCGGCCACCGAATCTTCAACAGCACGCTCTTTAGCAATGAGCTCCTAAACTGGAGGCTCTTTGCCCTCTTTATGAACCGACCCAACAGGAGGGGAGTGAGTTGTTTCTTTCTTAGCTAGAACCTGGGCCTCAACATGCACAAACTCTAGCATTTCACCCCCCTTGGCCCGAGCGGGGGACTCCTCGTCTAGTACGACAATGTCAACCTGGTCTCCAGGAGTGGTCATAGGAAGAGCAGTGATGAGGTTTTTACCATCCTCAGCTTCTTGATCAAGGATGGGTACAACCGCCCCTACCACACTTCCCTCCCTAACTAGAGTCGGATCAGCCCTCCTAGAAGAACCTTGGTCACTTGCTCTTTGTAGTCGTCTCCTTGTCTCAGACCCTTCGGCCTGAATGGTAATAGCACCCCCCCTAGCCAGTCGAACCGCTATCTCAGCAGCATTTGCTGCCACCTCTGCAGCATCGGATGGAGCCAGGTCGAACCTCAGGCGCTTCTAGGGTCTAGTCTTGTCAAACTCCTTTAGCGGTAAAGTGAAGACTGTCGCTCGGAACATATCATCATGGGTCGGCAAGCCTCTTGAGATGCCAACCCCCTCAACACTATAGGGTCAAACAAGTTATCGATTCTTCAAGAACTGATATAAACCCGGACCTTCTCGAGCACCTTCTTTTCCTCAATAGTAAGAAAACCAGGTCTCAAAAACATCCTTATTAATCTCAGGCCAGGTTGAGCAAGATAAGACAGGGTCTGCTCCAAGGACACAAAAGAACCTCTCCTTCTAGTCTTTGTTGGACTCAGGAGCGTTCGAGACGACTTTAAAGCCATCGAGTTTTTAAAGATAATAGTGCCCTTTCTTATTCCCAGTTTTAACACTGACAAGATGGTCGGGCATTCGGAGAATCGAGTTAACTACAACCCGATGACATATCACTACGAACCCCACCAATGTAGCAATAGAATTCGGCTTGATTTGGAAAGGTGAGACTCCCAAAGCTTCAAAGGCGTGGGTGAGGAAAAGATGGAGTGGAAGATGAGATCATACTCTAGATGGAAAAGATACAGCGGAGCGATAACCCCGCTGTAGTCGTATACCGCCTGAGCTCTCGCTAGGGCCGAAAAAGTAAATGCACGAGGGATATCATTCTGATCATAGTAGGCCTCCAATTCTGTGGTACAGATCTTCAAATAGAAGTTCCTCAGCAAATTGATTCTCATCTCGTTTCGATCGGTGGTGGAAGCAGAAGAAGCTATCAAGAATCGACTGAAGATTGATCGGAAATCGCTCACTGTAGAAATTTTAGGGTTCAGAGATTAGAGGATTCATAAACAAAACCCTCAAACTAATATATAAGTGTTATGGTGTTTCCATTTGCCAAAAAGCAACACATTGCCAAGCAATGGACATGTGTACTTCTATATGCAATGCCCCAATCAAGTTGGCGGCCAAGAACCAGTAGGGACAATAACTCAGCCGACTTATCGAGTCGGCATTCCCTCATGTCGACTCGAAAGGCGGTATTTGTCACCCCTTTTGTCGAAGATGACTCGCCACGAGCCCACTCGACCATTTGCTGGACCCCTCGTGAGGACGACTCGAAAGGGGTTACTTCCCGACGAAGCTAAAGGATAACTTGTCTCGAGCCTCTCTCACTGGTAACGTGTTAGCATCGCATTTAATGCATGACAGGTGCATCATTCCTCTATCCCCGATAGCCTTCATGACTCATCGGACCATGTGGGTACCGCCATAGCACCAATCACTTCTCGTTTAATGTTGAAGTGATCCTTCCCCAGGTGGTCAGCTGACACCTGTAAAGTAGGTGTTGATATAGCCGCCAGCCCACACTTCGCCACCGCCATCCTATGCTTGGCCGAAGTGAATGATTTGCCCCTCTGACACCACTATAAATAAGTGTTTGGTGGAAAATTTGTAGTAACAAGACAGTGAAAGAAAAATTAATTTGTATTCTCTCAAAATCGATTACAATTGGATTCCGATTACAAAAGAGAGGAGAGTGATCTGGATTCTCCCCTTTGTTTAAATCTGGATTCTTCACGGTGGCGATGAGGTGCCTTCCTCGAATGCTCGCGTCGAGTTTGCTTCTCGTTGACGATCCGACGTCTTGTTTCACTGGAACGTGACCTCCTCCTCACGATGTGACGTTGTGGAGAACTTGCGTGGCAAGTTTTAGAACTCTGAATGAGTTTGTTTGATCTTAACCGTAATTGGTTAGACAAGCCAAGGATCTCTTCTTTGCTGTTAAGGAGAAGGATCCCCAAGCCAACCTCCAAAAGCCAGCCTTTAACTAAGCTGATTTCTTAGTTATTTATAGAGGATTAAGGGGTGTAACCACCTCCTTAATTCGCTCCTAAGTGGGGCTAATGGGATGTAACCACCTCTTAAATCACTCCTGAGTGGAGTTGTGATCCCCTCAGATCGTGGAAAACGGTTTTGAAACCGTTTAGCTCGTGTTTGAACGAGTCAAACACAAATCCTGTATTCTGGAATGAAATCTGCGTTTGAACGCAGTGTTTGCGAGCTATGTCTGGCGGCGGTTAGAGTTGCGTCTGGCAGCGAATGAAGCTGCGTTTGGTAGCGAGTGAAGCTGCGTTGGGCAGTGCTTGGAGCTGCGTTAGGCAGCGGTTGGAGCTGCGTTGAGCAGCGGTTGGAGCTGCGTCTGGCAGCAAGTGAAGCTGCATTTGGCAGCGAGTGAAGCTGCGTTTGGCAGCGGTTGGAGCTGCGTCTGGCAGCGAGTGAAGCTGCGTTTGGGCAGCGGTTGGAGCTGCGTTGAGCTGCGGTTGGAGCTGCATCTGGCGGCAAGTGAAGCTGCATTTGGCAGCGAGTGCAGCTGCGTTTGGCAGCGGTTGGAGCTGCGTCTGGCGGCAAGTGAAGCTGCATTTGGCAGCGAGTGAAGCTGCGTCTGGCAGCGGTTGGAGCTGCGTCTGGTAGCGAGTGAAGCTGCGTTTGGGCAGCGGTTGGAGCTGCGTTGAGCTGCGTTCGTGGCTATGAACGCGGTGCGTCTTGATGCTGGTGTGCGGGGAGGACTTCCGCAGCTTGATTTGAAGAGACCGTCGATTTGTAGTCTCTTTCTGTCGAACCGTTGCAAAGATCGTCATTTTGTAATCTTTGCTTTAACTCTTTGATATGTGAGAGTCGTCAGATTGTAACTCCCGATGTTGATTGTGAAGGTTATTAATTAGAGCTTTCATTAATTATTGTGAAGGTCGTCAGATTATAACCTTCATCGATCTACGTGAAAGTCTTCAAATTGTAGCATTCTGGAAGTCGTCAGATTGTAACTTTCATCATCGGTGTTTGATGGGGATCAGCTATCTGTTATGATTTTTAGACAGCCTACAATAAGAGGTATTGTTCTACAGAATGAGGATTCTAATTCGGGCTTCTTTTTCAACAGTATTCTCTCTTGGATGGACTCTTGTTTTAACCTAAAACTGGTTCTCCTATCTGCATACGACACTGCACACACAAGAACTCTCATAGTTCTTTATTTTTCCTCATTCAAGTTCATCAGCTAACTTGATCGTCGGAGGAACCACGGAGGAATCAAGTCCCGTCCTCTTACGAGTTTCTACTTGTGCAGGCTTCAGCCATTCAACTCAAGAACCAGACATAAAGTCGGGGAAGAAAGCGGTCCTTCATCAATACTCAATAACACCATCTAACCACAGATATAACTGACTATGTGATTACTTAACATCAACAATAAGCATGGAGGAGGACACTTGTCGAGATCAGAGCAGTCAACTCGATTGTAGGGAGACAACTGAGATCGTCCTCTAAAGTCGAACAATCAACTTGAGATGAGAAGCATCCTCATAGCACTCGACCTATTCCGGTCGATAACTCACGAAGCTGATAGTTATTGATGGTTTATATGATCACACAGTCAGTTGCATCTAGGATAGGATGGGATTATTGAGGATTGATGAAGGGGCCGCTTTCTTCCCTGACTTTATGTCCGGTTCTTGAGTTAGGTGGTCAGGATCCACACATGTAGAAACACGCAAGAGGGCGGGGATTGGTTCTCCTATGGTTCCTCCGACGGTAAAGTTAGCTGACAAACTTGAGTGGGGAAAAGAAGAAATGAGTGAGTTCTTGTTTTGCAGCGATTTTGCAGAATTAGAGAATTTAGATCCGAATCAAGAATCTGATCTCTTCCTTCTTTTCTTAGGTTGAAATAGTACATGTATTTATACATAGGGTATAAGGGTAGATTGGTCATTTTGGCTGAACACAGGAGGCCGGTGGTGAAGTGTGTGCTGGCAACTGAGTCAGCCTCTGCTTTACAGGTGTCGGCTGCCGAATGGAGGAAATATCACTTCAGCATTGAATGGGAAGTGACTGGCAACGTGGCAGAGCCCACATGGTCCGATGAGTCATGAAGGCTATCAAGGCTAGAGGCATGATGCACTTGACATGTATTAAATGTGATGTTGACACGTTGTCAGTGAGGATAAGTTTGAAGGAGTAGATGATGTCCTTTGACTTTGGTGAGAAGTAACATCTTTCGAGTCGGCTTCGTAAGGCGTCTGGCAAATGGTCGAGTGGACTCATGACGAGTCGTCTTCGACAAAAGGGAGGCGACAAGTTCCGCCTTTTGAGTTGACATGGAGGAATGTCGAGTCGTCGAGTCAGCAGAATGGTCGTCTCTGCTGGTCTCTGGCCGTCAAGTCGATTAGGGCATAGCATGTAGAAGCACTCGTCTGCTAGGTTTAAGACTTTGCGCCTTAGCAAATGTGAACATCATAATAACAATATTGGGTCGACCTCCGACAAGACGAGGCAGAAAGCGGTACATCCTCGACCCCCTCGCCAAACAGTAGATTGTTATTACATTGAATGCATGAACAGAGTCATCATGGATATAGCCCTAAAAGTCTTTATGAATCATCGGACCTTGTCTTCACATGATTCCCCTGTCACCATCGCATTAAACGCATGGATGACACATGCCCTTCTACAACCGACACCTGTAAAGCAGATGCTGACTAAGCCGCTAGCTCAGACTTAATTAAAGTTACTTATTTTCCCTTGTGGGTCTATTATAAAAGGGAAGTGCTAACTACTGCTAATGGGGTAAGAAGAATTTGCCCTGAAGAACTCCCCTAATTATTCATCTTCCACACTCAAGCTCTGTACTAACTTGATCATTGAATGAACCACTGGAGATCCCAACTCTGACCTCTTAGTATTCTCATTGTAAAGGATGAGACCATCGACTTCAAGACTAGTCGTCTGAAGAAGCTTGAGAATCCTAACCCCTCACTTGATCCACATATAATCTCTATTAGATTACTTACATCAACAACATTTTTTAACATGTGAGATGATTTGGATTTTGTACTATAGTGACATTATAAAGCCCCTTAAAATGGATGGGAGAGTTATTGTGAACATAAAAAATAAGATATATGATTGCAGAGTTTGGCAATTGTCGGTCATTTTAAAAGTGTTTATAATGTCCACAGAAGTTTAAATTAGATCACGCATTAAGCGTGCGATCTGAATTTAGTAGAAAAAAATAAACAATACTCTCAACACAGGGGATATCAAAGTTTAATTTTCTGAAATATTTTAGTGTCAAAATGACCAAAATAATGACAGAGGTTTCAGACTGGTAAAAATACACTATGGGCATTAAAAATTAAAATGGGTGAAACTTTAAGGCACAAAGCGTAATTAAGTTTTTTTGGAAAATGTCAATGCTGTATAATATAAATGATTAATTGTTAATCTCATTCTAGGAGATAACACATGTCTTAAATTAACTGTACACGAATTCGGTACGACATTATGAGGGCCGAGTCAAAATGCGTCCTCGGGCCCTACTGCTAAAAATTACTTAGTGTACTATCACTCGATTGACCGAGTTGAGAAGCGCCCTCATTCAGAACGACCGAGTCAAAAGGCGTCTTTTATTAGCCTCTCTCGAGGAGCCGATACGAAAGGTGGTGTTTCTTGAACCCATCGACGATATCTAGTCACTATCATATTAAATGCATGATCAAAATCATCATTACATCACCACCGAAAATGTTAATAACTCATCGAACCATGTCAACACCTGAGACTCCCCTGTCACCGTCGTATTAATTATAAAGGTGACCCAAACCACCCGCTGCTGACACATGTAAAGTATCAGTTGAATAGGCCGACTATTTGGACTCGGTCTAAATTACACAACTACCCTTCCGGATCTACTATAAATAGGTACATTGTCTGCCACATGAAGGTACACGATTCTCACACTACAACATATATAGTAGTACACGATTCTCACACTACAACATAAATAACAATTCCACTTTCTTTCGTCCACCTGAGATCAATACTGACTTGACCGTTGGAGGAACCATCGGAGAACCCAACTCCTATCACCTTACGTATTTTGATACACCTAATTGAACCCTCTGCTCAATAATCAATCATCAAAGAAAATTGAGGGAATCCAAACTCTCTGTAACTCACACTAATAAGTATCTAGTATCAACAGTTAATGTACTACTTCTAATGTTACTTCTGTACTACTAGGAACAGAAAAAATGCAAAGGTTTTTGTGACTCCAAAATTTGATAGCAAATTAAAAAAAACAAACATATTTTATTCTTGTAATGCAGAACTACTTTGGATATTATAGTATGGTTTTCATTAACTTTTTATTTTATTTTATGAAAAATTGCTTCTAGCCTCCAACTTCCTTTCAAATATTCTGCCTTCCCCCAAGACTTTTTCAACGCTCCCAAACCCCTCAAAAGCAAACTCATAATTCTCTGAGCCCCCAAAAAACGAAACCCAAGAGTTTAAAATATGTGAAGACCATAATACCATTTCGCTCTCTCTTTTTTCATGATGTTATTGTGATGATTTGAAATGTTTTTTTTGCGGGGGGGGGGGGGGGGGTTTTTAGTTCCCTCCAAACTTTTCCAACGACATCGTCGGTGGCAAAACTTTCCCGGTGTTCGTCATCGGCGGCAAAGAAAACTACGATCTTGAAGATGGTGATGACAAGTTGTGCACCAATCCCCTTAAGTTTACATATTGTTGTAATTTTTTTTTTAAAAATCGATGACTTGAGTTAAAGTAGAGTATGTAAATTTATATATGATTGTTATTTCACTGTAATAAGTTTGTTGTTAAGCTTATGAGTTGGTGGTAAATGAAGGATACGAGTTGTTTGTGAAGTTTACGAGTTAGTTGCCAAGTGTACGTGTTGGTTGTGAAGCTTACGAGTTGTTTATGAAAAAGTTACGAGTTGGGTGTGAAGATTATCAGTTGATTGTGAATGTTACGCATTGGTTGTCAAGGTTATGGGTTGGTTGTGAAGAATACGAGTTTGTTGTGAAGGTTACGCGTTGGTTGTGAAGATTACGTGTTGGTTGTGAATGTTACGTATCGGTTGTGAATGTTATGAGTTGGTTGTGAAGATTATGAGGTGGTTGTGACGGTTACAACTTGGTTGTGAAGGAAGGTTACGTGTTGATTTTAAATGTTACGAGTTGGTTGTGAAGTTTACGAGTTAGTTGCCAAGGGTATGTGTTGGTTGTGAAGCTTACGAGTTGGTTATGAAAAGGTTACAAGTTGGGTGTGAAGGTTACGAGTTGGTTATCAAGGTTACAGGTTGGTTGTCAAAGATACGAGTTGGTTGTGAATGTTACGCGTTGGTTGTCAAGGTTACGAGTTGGTTGTGAATGTTACGGGTTGGTTGTGAAGATTACACGTTGGTTGTCAATGTTACGAGTTGATTGTGAAAGATACACGTTGGTTGTGAATGTTACGAGTTGGTTGTGAAGGTTACGCGTTGGTTGTGAAGGTTATGAGTTTGTTGTGAAGGTTTCGAGTTGTGAATGTTATGAGGTGGTTGCGAACCTCGGCAATGAGTTGATTATGATTGTTGTTAACTAACCTTCACAACCAACACGTAACCTTGACAACCAACGCGTAATCTTCACAACCAACGTGTATCCTTCACAACCTACTTTTAACCTTGAAAACCAATGTGTAACCTTAACAACCAACTCGTAACTGTTTGGTGGAAAATTTGCAATAAGAAAATGAAAGAATTCTATTTGATTTTTATTCTCTTAATTTCGATTACAATTTGAATTCCTGATTACAAAAGAGAAGAGGATTGATATCAATCCTCCCCTTTGTTTAAAACTGGGTTCTTCACGGTGGCGATGGGATGCCTCTCTCGAATACTCGCGTCGAGTTTGCTTCTCGTTGACGATCCGAACATCTTGTTTCACTGGAACGTGGTCTTCTCATCACGATTCGATATTATGGAGAACTTGTGTGGTAAGTTTTAAAGAACTCTTGCTGAGTTGATAACTCTGAACGAGTTTGAAACTCTATGAAAGAGTTGATAACTCTGAACGAGTTTGAAACTCTATGAAAGAGTTGATTTAACCGAAATCGATTTGTAAGCCAAGGATAAAGAAAGCTCCGGTGGTCGATCTCCAAAGCTTCAGCAATTCCCCCCAAAAGCCAGCGATCCGCAAAGAGAGAGCCAAGATCTCTTCTTTTCTGCCAAAACGAAAGATTGAAAAGATCCGAACTCAGTTGAGTTTACTCATATTTATAGGGGATTAAGGGGTGTAACCGTTCCCTTAATTCGCTCCTAAGTGGGGCTGAATAGGGGGTAACCGCCCTCTTAAACTGCTCCCCAAATCGTGGAGAAAACGGTTTTGAAACTGTTCAGTTCGTGCTTTGAACGAGTCAAACGCTGAAAAATAGTGTTCAGGGCCCGCACTATGCATTTTAGACTTGAAACGCAGAGTTGGGCCTATTTTGGTAGCTGAACACACAGGTCATGCTGCGTTGTAAATCTAAAACGCAGAGTTAGGACGCAGAGATGAACTCCGCATTTTGAGTCCGCAAACTCAGCGTTTTTAACTGGAGAGCTGGGGATGACCACTGCGTTTTGACTCTGAAACGTGGGCATGACCTCTGCGTTTTGATGTTGTAACACAGGTTCGACCTGTGCGTTTTGTTATTACAATGCAGGGAGGACCTCTGCGTTTTGAGTCTGAGACGCAGATGTGAGCTCTGCGTCTTGATTCGAATAGACCGTCAATTTGTAGTCTCTTTTATTAAAGCATTGCGAAGACTGTCATCTTGTAATCTTCGTCTTGGCTCCTTGAAAATATAAGAGTTGTCATATTATAACTCCCGATGTTAATTGTGAAGGCTGTTGATTAGAGCTTTCATCAGTTGTTGCGAAGGTCGTCAGATTATAACCTTCATCGATCTACATGAAAGTCTTCAAATTGTAGCCTTCTGGAAGCCGTCAGATTATAACTTACATCATCGGTGTTTGATGGGGATCAGCTATCTGTTGTGATTTTTAGACAGCCAACAGTAACCTTGACAACCAACACACGTAACCTTGACAACCAATGCGTAACCTTCACAATCAGCTCGTAACCTTCACACGCAACTCATAACATTTTCATAACCAACTCCTAAGGTTCACAACTAACACGTACCAGTGGCAACTAACTCGTAAACTTCACAACCAACTCGTAACCTTCAAAATCAACATGTAACCTTTCTTCACAACCAACTTGTAACAGTCACAACCAAGTCATAATCTTCACAACCAACTCGTAACCGTCACAACCAACTCATAACCTTCACAACCGACGTGTAACATTGACAATCAACGCGTAACCTTGGCAACCAACTCGTATCATTCATAACCAACTTGTATCATTGATAACCAGCCCGTAACCTTGACAACCAACACGTAACATTCACAATCAACTCGTAACCTTCACACCCAACTCGTAACCTTTTCATAACTAACTCGTAAGCTTCACAACCAACACGTACCCTTAACAACTAACTCGTAAACTTCACAAACAACTCTTACCTTCCTTCACCACCAACTCATAAGCTTAATAACAAACTTATTATCGTGAAATAATAATAATATATAAATTTACATACTCTACTTTAATCTAAAGCCACTGATTTAAAAAAAAACAATATGTAAAGTTAAGGGGCTTGTCGCGCAACTCGTCATCACGGTCTTCAAGATTATAGTTTTCGCTGATGACGAACACCGAGAAAGTTTCATCGCCGACGTCGACGCCGTTGAAAAATTTGGAGGGAACTAGAGACCCAAAAAAAACATTTCAAATCATCACAGTAACATCATGAAGATATATATATATAGAGAGAGAGAGAGAGAGAGAGAGAGAGAGAGAGAGAGATAAAGGGTATAATGGTATTCACACAGGGTTTTTTGGAAACGTAAAAAAAGTCTTAAGGGGAGGCGGAATACTTGAAAGGAAGTTGGGTGCTAGAAGTAATTTTCCCTTTATTTTATTTGTTCCGTTTCTAATTTAAAATTTGAGCAACCATAGATCCAATTCGCTTTATTCCACTACCACTAGCTACAGCATAAAATCCTTGGATTTGGTTCAAATCCAAACTAGTTCAATGAAATCTAGAATGGTCTTGTTAATGTCTGAGATCAAACAGTCGATCGAAGTTATGGAGTCGTTGAGTCATCGAGGGGTTGAGTCATCGAGGGGGGCGCTTCCTACTTCGACTTTATGTCTGGTTCTTAGAGCTCGGGACGGACGAATGACCTGCACACATAAGAATCGTGAGAGGACGGGGCTTGTTTCCCCGTGGTACCTCCAACGATCAAGTCAGTTGGTGAACTTGAGTGGGGTTAAAAAAGAACGACATATTCTTCTTTCTGCGTAGTATGTGCTTTATGGGGGTCTTGGATTGCGAAAAACCGAACATCTTTTTATGGCGAATAGCGTCTGTATTTATAGAGGATGCCAAGGACAGATTAGTTACTTCATGAGTGTGCGGTAGACGGTGGTGAGGGGTGAGCTGGAGGTTGACTCACCCTTTGCTCTATACGTGTCGGTTTGTGAGTGACGGGAGGTTACTTTAGCGATATGGGGAACCAGCAGCCGACGAGGCTTGTCGGTGAGCGACGGGAGGCCACTTCAGCGATATGGGGAACCAGCAGCTGACGAGGTTTGTCGGTGAGCGACAGGAGGTCACTTCAGCGATACGGGGAACCAGCAGCCGACGAGGCTGGTCGGTGAGCGACGGGAGCTCTAATGATGATCATCAAGGGTTAAAAAATGTTGAGAAGCAATATTATGAATCGTCATTGGGAGGAGTGTCGGCTAACGTTGAGTAGTAATCCTTTGATATGAAGATGATCGATTAAGTCCGTCCATCGAGTCGCCTTTGAGGAATGATGCTGACCCGACTGGGGGAGTGACGGCTCGCGGGATTGCATATGTACGGAGAATAGGGGACACCTTATAACAGGTCTAATGTGTGTTTTATCCACCTATCTATCTATTAATTGTCAGGAGGCACTTGGATGCGGTAATTGATTTGGATTTATAAGATAAGATAAAGATTTGACTGTGTATATACGCTTCCTGCCAGCTGTCTCTATTCGTCTTCTCGTATGAAGCTTCTTCCGAATGTTTGCATACCTCCTTCCACGGTTCCACCCTTGTTCCCAACTAATTAATTAAATCTCTTATTTTTATGTTTGACTTTTTAATGATGATAACATTATCATCATCATCCCTATTATACGCTCGCTCGGTGGCTTACTTAGCGGTGGATTAACGTGGGATGTGGATATGCATCCATCCAGATGAGCAGCCAGCGGAGACAAATAATTTTCTTCCTTATTTTGACTTCCTCCTTTCCTTATCTCTCAGTTTCGCAATTAAATATTAAAGATGAATGATATGATATACAGTGTACAGAGACAAGAAAGTAACTAGGATATATATTAACACAACGTACGCAAACAGCCGATGGCGTCAGAGGAGAGGGTAGGAACCGTAGGATATTGATGCCCGTCGGAGAGGATGACAACATCGACCATTATGCGTCTCTAATTAAAAACTTAACAACATTAATTACTCTATATCATATCAGTTTTATTTATTTCTTTATTAATTTACTTGACGCACAAAGTTCAATTTGTATTTCAGGCACGTTGTAGTTTAATTGTTTTGGGCAACAAGGTATCTATCAATAATTAAAGGGAAAATTGCTTGGAGGAACCAAAGAAAGTTTGGCCATGCATCCCCACCCCAAGCCTAAAAACCATAACCAAAAAATCCTAAAATTGAAAAAGAAGTGCAACAAAGCCCCAAAACTCACTGCCCAAGAAATCATTCCCAAATTACCTTTCTTCTTCCCCATTTAAATCCCAATCCATTTTCTCATCTGGCCCAAGACCTCCCCTCCCCCACCACCGTCGACGCCGTAGCCTCCCCCTTCCCCCACCACCGTCGGCGCCTCCACCCCTACGCCACCGTGTCATTGCCAACAACTCCTCGATCTTCTCATTTTTCTTCAGCGGGCGAGAGATCAGATCTCAAGCGGATTTCGCGATCTCCGACCCGAATCCGATAAAACTCCCGGCGTTACAATTCGACCTCCTCTCATTTCTCCATTGATTTAGCTGTTCTTCTCCGTCTATGATTCTAGGTTGCGGATCTTGAGCAATGCTGGGCGGATTTGGGAGCACCCTTTTATCCATTTTGTTGAACTTTTGGATGAATTTTGTTGTTTGGTTAGGGTTTGGATGCTTGATGGGGGGTTTTCTTGATTAATTGGGATTTGTTTGGTTCTGGTCGTAGCTGTGCTGTTAGATTTTGGTTCTTTCTTGATTACCTAGGGTTTATTTTACTGTGAAATTTATAAGATTGCTAATTTTCTTTCTGCGAAAAATAACCAATTTTGTGTTTTACGACTAGATCCGATGGAAAAACTTGTTTCTTTGCTAAAGAATTTTGATGTAAAGTAGGAATTGAAGAAGTCTTCACTGGGTCCGAGCATACCATGGAATTATGGTTACTTGTTCATTATAAAAATAGAGGATTGTGTGTAATGTCACTTTAACCACTGATGATTATTTTCTGGGTTAAAAAGAAATGAACTTTATCTGTAATTTTATCCAATTACTGTTAGTCAATAATTTCCCCCAATTGCAAGACATTGATTTGGGACACATACTTCTCTTGCTCTTCTTTTCTTAAATATTTATTTATTGTTTCGTGTTATAGCTATTTGGCAATTTAGTCTAGGTCCATTCTGTAAATTTTGCGAGTTCTGATTGGTGTTATTTGGTCAGCAATAAGAGAAGCAAAATTTGTAACAATGAAGGCACTCATTCTTGTTGGAGGATTTGGAACCCGTTTGAGGCCGTTGACGCTTTGCGTTCTAAAGCCGCTCGTTGATTTTGCGAACAAACCCATGATCTTGCATTAGGTATAAATGCTTTGCCCTGTCTATATGAATCATTATTTGGTTGTGTTACTGAATAATGAAGTTTGATGTTATATTTTTTTTTAAATTTTTGGTGTTAGAAGTTAGTCGACAAGCCTTGATGGGAGAGGAATTAACGAAAAACCATGGCTTTGTCTCGGGGAGCAAATCGAATGAGGAGGAGGAGGAGGAGGTTGAGAAAGTAATGAGGCAGATGTGTTGGCTTAGATTGGGGAGGAGGAGGAGGAGGTTGAGAAGCCGTGACGGAGTCTCTTCCAATGTGGTTATTAGTATAGTTGGTTTTGTGCAAATTTGTCGTGTGGACGGTTAACAGAGTTCATCGGTTTGTAAAATTTGACATATGATAGTTTCATGTGACATATGACGGTTTCATGTCACATATACTGTTTTTATGTGACATTTGTTGTTTATACGTGACATTTGGGTGTTGTATGTAATATTTTGGTGTTGTATGTGATATTTGGGTGTTGCTTGTGACATTTGCTGTTTATACATGACATTTGGGTGTTGTATGTGATATTTGGCTGTAATTTGTGATATTTGGGTGTTGCTTGTGACATTTGCTGTTTATACGTGACATTTGGGTGTTGTATGTGATATTTGGCTGTAATTTGTTGATAGTGAATGTGTTTATTTGTCACATGGCTGTAATTTGTTTATACGTGACACATGACTGTAATTTGTTGTATGTGATATTTAGATCTAATAGAGTCATTCCACATCCTCCTTCATCATCATCCATTTATTCTTCTTTACCTACCAAGACCCAGGAATCAATAACTCGTCCTTCAAATACTCTGACACTCCTCTTCACATTCAACTCAAACTCTCCCTTTTCACCATTCCACCCCTGCAACCGCGTGCAAAATCCCTGGCAGATTGTGCCAAAATACTCTGACACTCCTCTTCAACGTAGCATATGTCACACAGAACACCAAAAAATCACATGACAGCAGCATATGTCACATAACAACCATCACATACAATACCAAATATCACATACAACACCAAATATCACATACAATACCCAAATGTCACGTATAAATAGCAAATGTCACAAGCAACACCCAGATATCACAAAGTACAGCCAAATATCACATACAACTCCCAAATGTTACGTATAAACAACAAATGTCACAAGCAACACCCAAATATCACATACAACACCCAAATATCACATACAACACCCAAATGTCACATATAAACAATAAATGTCACAAGCAACACCTAAATATCACACACAACACCCAAATATTACATACAACACCCAAATGTCACGTATAAACAACAAATGTCACATAAACACAACATATGTGACATGAAACCGTCATATGTCATATGAAACCGTCATATGTCATTTGCACAAAACCAACTATACTAATAACCACATTGGAAGAGACTCCGTCACGGCTTCTCAACCTCCTCCTCCTCCTCTCCAATCTAAGCCCAAACATCTGCCTCACTGCCTTCTCAACCTCCTCCTCCTCCTCATTCGATTTGCTCCCCGAGACAAAGCCAAGGTTTTTCGTTAATTCCTCTCCCATCAAGGCTTGCCGACTAACTTCTAACACCTAAAATATTAAAACACATGCCGATCAGTACAATCACCGACTTTAACACATGTATTGAAACACCGACTTTCCAATTCCACCCTAAAATACAAAGTGAAATTCATAATGAGATTTTAGTAATTCTATTACCTTTGTTTTTGGGTGCCACAAGTAGATGAAGAATGCTAGCTTGGTCTCATCATACAATGACAACCTTCAAATTATTGATAAAACTTAGACGATATAGTCAGTAATCAAGACTCAAGAATCCAATTCCAAACTTTTATAAAAAAATTGTGAGGTTACCATGAAACGAACACATCAAAGAATCTTTCAAAGACCGTCAAGATTGCAACAATCACCCTGCCAAAAAGAATTCAAGAAACCCCAATTCCTTCTCTAATCATCCATAACCTTATATTTTTTCCTTCTAAAATTTCAAAAAACTAAATTCAAGAAAATAATCTCACCAGTATTGGCACCAGAAATGGAGCTGCCCTATGCTAGCTTGCCCCACCTCCATCATTTTAAAGAATTCAAATGCTGGATACGCGTAGCCAAGCATCAATCTGCATCCAAATAAAACCCTAATTTAACCCCCCAAAGCCAAAATAAAGCATCAAATTTAAGAATTTTGGAGCAAATTTTTGATTTTATATGAGGGAATGGAGATCCCGTCAAGGGATGAAGAAGAAGAGGGTAGTTGCTTGCTTCAGACGATTCCCCAAAGCCAAAACAAAGGGGCTCAAACCACTGCGTGCTTCCTCCACTCGGTCTACGCGGGTGCGGAGGGTGGGGGAAGAGGACGAGGAGACGGTGGGGGAGGGGGAGGCTACGGCGTCGGCGGTGGTGGGGGAGGGGGAGGCGGTGGTGGGGGAGGGGAGGTCTTGGGCCAGATGAGAAAATGGATTGGGATTTAAATGGGGAAGAAGAAGGGTAATTTGGGAATGATTTCTTGGGCAGTGAGTTTTGGGGCTTTGTTGCACTTCTTTTTCAATTTTAGGATTTTTTTGTTATGGTTTTTAGGCTTGGGGTGGGGATGCATGGCCAAACTTTCTTTTGTTCCTCCAAGCAATTTTCCCATAATTAAATTGGCTGCGGAGTTAAAAAGTCTTGTCGTGCCCTGCATTCGGCTGAGTGGTTGAGCAATAAGACCTATTCTTCAGATCGTCATGTGAGGTTAACACGATGATGAGTCCCTATCGGAGGAGGATCACCGAATTAATCAACCATCCAGTTTGCGGCAGCACAAACAGCAGAGATCAGTACGTGGTTCCTTCGTAATACGCTGTTCAAGGGAGAGCAGCAAATCCTGTCGTAGTGTGTTCACGTTTTCTTACGCGCTCCGCTCTTTTGGAGGGGACGGAAACGAGCCAGAGGCAGGAAGTCCCAGCCAGCCACATCAGCAGCGCGGGCGAGAGAGGTCGATAGGACAGGACAGCTGATCGTGAGATGGAGCCACGTCAACAGATGTGAGGAGCCGTCACGAACGTGATCCGTGAATGAGACGTACACACGCGGGGGGTTAACGGAGGCTGACGTCATCGCGTCCTGATTTTAGCTTCGCTTCCCGTGATGTCCAATTGACTGATGAGGGCGTGCGCGAAGTTACGTCGTTAGCTTCACACGGCTCCGGCGATGAATTAGACGTCGTCAGTAAACTTATTAAATTAGCGTTGAGCCTCGTGACGATGATGGAGACGCGCGGCTGGCGAAGTGCCCAGTCTACGCTCGAGACCAAACGACCTACATTATGTGGACGGATGGGATTGGGGCGAACGTAGAGTCCAGTCACGGGCTACCCCGAACGCAAACCGTCGGTCGGATCGGACCCGAATCGATCCCTAGACTTACGTGTATGTCCATGTCTTAGAGCATCTCCACCGATCTTTTCGCTTATAGCAACCAACAAGAAATTCATCCATCCATCCATCAATGCTGTACGTGTTAAAACAGAAAGTACAACGGCACTGATGATATGATAATGGAGTTAGTTAAGTAGAACAATTAATAGAAAAGAAGAAGGCCAATGGTTTTCTTGTACGCGGCCAAATTAATTAGTCCATGGAATATTGCTATACATATGCATCACTAAGGCGCACCTAGCTCCAGCGCCTTTAAACGGGGTTCCAGTACTCCACAGACGCGTGACGATGACGAGCCCAACCATGACACCGCGCGCTAAGTTGATCAGTTGGGCTAGCTAGTTTAGTCGTGACGAATATCATGGCCGATCAAATTTCACCCGTACTTAGGGATGTCAAATGAGTGGTTTTGGTTGGGTCTTGGTTGGGTCATAAATGGGTGGGTACATTTATGACCACTTGACCATTTATGACTCATTTAGTATTTGCTAAATGGGTCACTTCTCAACCACCCATTTACTAAATGGGTGGTTCATGGGTGACCCAATAACCCATTTAGTTATGATTATGATGCTTTTATATATATGTAAGCTTCAGGGATCTACTTGCAAACTTTCAGGGGTTTTTGGCAAACTTTCAGGGGGGTTTTCTGCAAACTTTCAGGGGGTTTTCTACAAACTTTCAGGGTTTTTTTGCAAACCTTCAGGGTTTTTTTGTAAACTTTCAGGCGGTTTTTTACAAACTTTCAAGGGGTTTTTTGCAAACTTTCAAGGGTTTTTTGCAAACTTTCAGGGGTTTTTTGCAAACTTTCAGGGGTTTTTTTGCAAACTTTTAGGGGGGTTTTGTGAACTTTCAAATGGTTTTCTGTAAACTTTTAGGGGGTTTTCAGCAAACTTTCGGGGGGGTTTCTACAAACTTTCAGGGGGTTTTCTACAAACTTTTAGGGATTTTATGTAAACTTTCAGGGGGTTTTCTGCAAACTTTTAGGGGGTTTTCTGTAAATATTTCTTTCTCAATTGAATCGACTACTTGGAAAAATTAGGACAGAATTGTGAGCAAAAGAAGCAAATGATGACGGGGCTGAGCAAATTACACTTGGCCGCATATGCATATATCTTCTGCCGACGAAGAATTGTGAGCGCCTACTTTTTATATTTATATATCCTTGAGGGTGTTTTTTATAATTTTTAAAAGTTTGAGGGTGCTACTTGCAAATTTGATATTTATAGGGGACTATCAAATTTTTTTATATTTTATGTGTCATTTGCAAGTTTAGAAAATTCTAAGATTATTTTGTAGTTTTGAACTCTTGAGGGTGCATTTTACAATTTGTAAACTTTAAGGGTGTTTTTGTAAATTATAAATTTACAGGGGCTGATAGTAATTTTTGGATTTCATGTGTCATTTGTAGATTTTGGAATTTCAGGATGGTTTTGTAATTAAAAACTATGGAGGGTGATTTTCTAAAAATTTAAAACTTTTAGGGTGTTAATTGTAAATTTTAAATTTATAGGGGACTATTGAAATTTTTTAGATTTCATATATCATTTGCAAGTTTAGAAAACTCTAAGATTGTTTGGTAATTTTGAAGTCTTGAGGGTATTTTTCTCATTTCTATAACTTTTAAGGGTATTTTTTGCAAATTATAAAATTTCAAGAGGCTGTTGGTAATTTTTGAATTTCATGCGTCATCTGTGAGGTTAGAAAATTTTGATAGTTTTTTTTATAATTTTTAACTATCGAGGACGTTTTTATAATATTTTAAACTTTAAGGATGTTTTTTGCAAATATTAAAATTTTAAGGGGTTGTTAGTCATTTTAAGTGTTTTCTATCATTTTTAACTTTTAAAAATAAGTTTTGTAATTGTTGAAGCGTTGAGGGTGTTTTTAAAACAATATCCATCTAAACGGGTAAATGGGTGGGTAATAACCCGTCCATTAATGACCCATTTATCTTCAATAGAAACTATACCCACCTATTTATGACTCATTTAACTAAATGGGTGGGTTTAGATGGTTCATTTGGTGAGTGGGTATGAGTAGGCAATTGATTTTGGGTTCATTTTGTTATCCGTACCCGTGCTGTACATATTGCTACTTGTATCTAGAATATTTTACATCAATATTGCCGGCTTCTGTTACACTCACAGTATCTATAGCAACCCCTGTTTCTTGAATATCCTAGCTAATTAATTTGAATTAAAGAGAAGATAGGCCCGAGGCTATAAATAGATAAAGCTCTTTGCAGATATATTCCAAAGATGTAAGTACAACATACAGTTTCTCGTGTTCAATTGTTCCTACCGTGAAGCCAAATCTGTTTCTTAGTGATTAGAAAAGAAAAGGCGAGGTTAAGTAGAGACTTGTAATATTGTCAAGATCAAAAGCAGTTTCACCATCGTTAAAAACATACGAGGAAGATCTCTACGCCAGAAATTAGATCGATGTAAAACTTTCACCATGGGTTTTTGAATGAGGACGGCGGTGCCGCTCCTGTTGAGATGAGACGCCTGATTGCCTGGGACGGTTCTTCGCCTGCTTAGGGGGGTTATGAGGAGTTCGTGGTGAGACATCTCGTTGTTGGGAAGGAGGTGCTTCTAATCGTCGGTCTCCAGAGGGTAGAGATGGTACAGTGGCATGTGGTGGTGCTGGGATTCTCCATAGAACATCGTTGGTCAAAACAACAAACTGCTCTTTAAGTGATAGGGTAAGCTGGTTCACCGCTCGTTCCGATTGATCTTGGGTAACATAATTAGGCGACTGTCTTCGAGGTTGAAACTACTTGATCAGATCCTATATTGGAACGTGACATTTTTTCTCAAAAAAGGAAAAGAGGCCCCATGGTGGGTGCCAAACTGTTGATGTTAAATATCACACAGCTAAATAAAACCACAGAGTTTGCAAAGGGCCGCTTTCTTTTTCAACTTTATACCCGATTCTGGAGTTAAGATGATTGAGCAATTTGCAAACAATGAGTCGTAAGAGGGCGGGGATAAATTCCCCCATAGTATCTCCGACGATCAAGTCAGTTGATGAACTTGAGTTTAAGTGGAATCACAAAACTGGGTGTTCTTGGGGGGGTTTAGATTGCGAACATTTAGCTATAGCGAATAGCCTCTCCATTTATGGGAGATACCGAGGGCAAGTTGGTCACTCCATGGGTATACAATAAGACGGTAGTGAGACGGTGATGAGGAATGAGTGGGAAAATAAATCATCATTTGCTCCACACGTGTTGGTTTGTGAGTGGCGGGAGATCACTTCGGCGGCATTGGAAGCTAGCAGCCGACAAATCTTCAAGACAGTTGAGGAGTGACATTTAATGATGATCATCAAAGATTAAACAATTTTGAGAAGTGACATATGCAGCCGTTAAAAATTACCTATGAGTTCCCGCACGCAACTCGAGACGAAGAGAAGACAACGAATGACATTATCCGAATCAAGGAGGATTATCTGATGTCATTAAGAAGCTAACAAATACACGAAGTGAGTTGATAAAGCATACAAATCAACGGGATGGTACAATAACAAAGAAGCGACTCGAGCTGAGGTTACGTTTCACCCACAAAGGAGTAAAAACCACTCATGACTTGCTCATCCCATGAGTGTCTTGCTCATGGGAGGTTGTAGATCTCTTCGCGATCTTTCTAACGCACATTGGATCACTTCATTCTGAGGTCGGACGAGAGAGTTAAGATCAAAATACCCGAAACCGTTCAAGCTATTTTACACCAGCGAGACACAAAGTGTGTCTCGGTAAAGAATAAAGATTTTGACCATGACTCGCTTCAAATATGAAGAAGCTCAAAAGACAAGAGTTGCAGGTCTCTTTGTCAGATTTCTAACGCATCTTGAATCATCTCATTCCGAGATCAGACGAGTGAGTTAAGACCAAAATACCCGAGACAGTCCAAACTATCTCGGACATGTGCGAGATAGTCAAAGTGACTCACGCCCAAGTCAGCCCCCGATGTGTTTTCTGATAAGATTGGATTTTAGAACTCATTGGGATCATCCATAAACATGTGAGTTTATCCTTAAACGTGTGGAAGCTGTTACATAACCGAAAACCACCTAAACGGATAATAACGATTATTCTTCGACCCTATCCACAAACACGGCATTCCTATCCACAAACATAACATTAAAGCCAATAAATACACCCCTAGCACCCTAATAAAAGGAGATTAAAAGGGAGCCACGAATTTGAGAGAGGCTAGCGAGATCTTGGCGAACTCCAGCATAAAGAGGGAGATATTCGAAGGATCCGAGGCCCGTCCCCTCATTCCTTGAAATCAGGTTTGCACTTGATCTCGAGAAGAGTAGTGATCTCGCTTGGTCGAGATCATTTACTTTAGAGATTGCTTCCTTGGTGAAGTAAGAGCTTTGATCATCATTCTGTTAACCGGGTCCGATCCGAGGCGGTCCACGGATAAACCCTAGCACAGACAAATATCTCACCCAAACAGAGACTAATAAATAGGATCTATGTGTTCTTTGACAAAGTTATAATCTTTATTTTTTATTGTGTAAGGAGATCTTATAAAAAGATTAACTTTTCTATTTTGTGAACTTGTAATCGATAAACGATTGTAACAAGTTCAATGACAATGAAGAAATCAACTTTTGACCCAAACAACATATGTTGACAGATTTGAGATAATGACAATCTTTTAGCTTCGTTGAGAAGCAAGGCTCATAGGGTCATATCTTCGAGTTGCTGATTTTCATGTCGACCAACACCGCCTTTCGCATCGACTCAGGAGCGTCGGCATGTTCGACTAGTGGAAATGTTGTCTCATCTCAACTAATAACCGTCTTTCGAGTCGACATAAAGAAGTCGACTCGTCTGGGATGTTAGGATCTCTCATATCGACTGTCACCACTTCTCGCGTTGATGTTGGGGTGTTGGCTTATTGGGCGGATCGAGATATCATGCTGACTCATCAATTCATATATTCGTGGAACAGATGTATGTGGGAAAATTGCAATGAAGAGAACAAAAGAAAATTGACTTGTATTCTTTTGATTCCGATTACAACTTGACTACAAAAGAGAAAAAAACGAATTTGGTTTTCTCCTTTGTTTAAAACTGGGTCCTTCTCGGTTGAAGAATCCTCTCAGATTTGATCTTCTGAGATCGATTCAAAAATCCTATCTTCAAGGATTTCGCTGCTGCTGTTGCTGAACCGCCAAAGCTGAGTGGTTTAGATCCTGAGGATCTTTCCCTGATCTGATT
>BQKN01062577.1:0-23760 GCA_022839385.1 Asparagus kiusianus
GCCGGGGGGTACTATTTCACCAAGGAAATAGTAGCCTTTAGTTCTCGTGATCAAAGGCCAAGCTTTGATCCGGAGTATTACCTCGTGTAGATCTCAGATCTGATTTTCTCTCTCGAACTCCTGCCTTTTGTGACGTGGATGCTCGCCAAGAACCAGATCTGAATGTCCAAGTCTTCAAATCTTCAAAACTCCAAAGTGAGATCTTAATTCGGCAGAGTTTCGGCTCCAAAAGTTCTAACCTTTACAAATGAACCAAGGGGGGCCTATTTATAGGCAACCCTTACTGTACCTTGGGCACAAGGTGGCCGGCCACCTTGGTAGCTCGGCCACCGAGCCACCTTGAGGTGGCTTTGCTGCCGAGCCACCTCAGGGTGGCTCGGCTTTGGCCGAGCCACCTTGAGGTGGCTCGGTTTTGGCCGAGCCCCTCTTGGTGTTGGGTTTCTGTCGTTTTCCGTCGTTATATCCGTTTTCCGGTTCTGTGGTTAATTTGTTCGGACTCGATTCGTTGACCTGATTTAGCAGTAAATCTGGTTCCTGATTTGGTAGTAAATTCACTTCTGAGTTCGAGTCCGAAACTGATCTTGATTCGATCGTGGTTTGTCCGAGTCCGCTCTTGGTTGGATGACTCGTTGGTTTCTCAACCCGTTAGCTTGATTCCACACGCGAATGGATTTATTCCATTGTTTGCGTGCGGTTCGTCAGCCTCGTAGCCTCGTTAGTCTGCTTCGTCGCGTATCGTTTGGCTTCGGTGTTTTGGATTAACGATCGTGTTTGGATACGTCGCCCGATGGTCGGTTTGTCGAATCGGCGTCGTCGAGCTGTGTTAAGGGACCTATAGGCAGTTTTATACGCCTACAGATACCCCCTCCAAAGTATTTCAGCCTCGTTCTTTTATAGAAGAGTCTGGAATACTTTGGATATGATTGTCCCATCCTTCAATTGATTACGTCGGGATATTTGGAATGACTTCTATTGTCGATTCCTTCAGTCCTCCAGGCTATTCGGTGCTTTGTCGAATGTTTGTAAGGGTTCCGGTGCTGCATTTATTGTCTGACCGTCTGTCGGAACTTTGAACTTGAAGTCGATTCTTAATTTCCTGACTTTTTAGCTCGAGTTTGTTGTTTCAACATAGAACTGACCATCGGTCGTCGGCGTTGAATCATCGTTTGCAACGCGTTGTCCGGCATTTGAGCTTCCTTGTGACGCATTGTCCGGCGTTTGACACAGTTTATACTCGTACGTCTGCTGGAGTATACACAGTTTAAGCTCTTAAGGAATTGGAGCGTGGCAGATACTTGAGTCACGAGACCAATTTATAGAATTGATGCATCAATGACTCGTATTTATATAATTTTTGGCAAATTCTCAGCCATCAACGGGTTTGATGAGCCTTTACCGACTACCGTTTGAGTCGGGCTAGCATGCGGATTGTTTAAGTCCATTTCGCATGTGACGTTAAGCTAAAAGAGTTAACTCTTTTAGTGCTATGATATTGAATACATAGACTTCGTCTTTCTCCTGTGAAAAGACTAAAGAGCAACGTGTATGAGACGTTGACTTAGGATTTTTGGCAAATCCTCAGCCTTCAACGGATTTGACGTGCTCTTACCGATTACCGTTTGAATCGGGCTTACATGCGGATTGTTTTAGTCCGTTCCGCATGTGACGTTGTGCTAAAGGAATGAACTCCCTTAGACTTTGTGCTATGATGTTGAATACATAGGCTTTACCATTTGTTACGGGAATAGGCTACCCGGCGACGTGTGTTAGGCATTGACTTTAGGATTTTTGGCTAACCCCCAGCCTTCAACGGATTTGATTAGCCTTTACCGACTACCGTTTGAGTCGGGCTAGCATGCGGATTGTCTAAATCCGTTCGCATGTAACGTTGCGCTCAGAGATTGAATCCTCTGAGACTTGTTGCTATGACTTCGAATACATAGACTTCGCCATTATTATGGGAATAGGCTACCCAGCAACGTGTATTAAACGCTGACTTATCACTACTTAGGCTTCGGGATAAAATACCCCAGAATCGAGTTCTGGTGTCTCTTTCTATGAAAAAAGACTAAACCGGCGACGCGTGTTAGGCGCCGGCATATCCTTTCTTAGGATTCAGGATGAAATTCCCCATGCGTATGAGGCATGGATTTTGGTGTTATTAATAACAACCTGCCACAATGTTGAATATGCGGACGGGTGTTCTTTTTAACGGTTAAGAACTAACCGGCAGCGCGGGTTAAGCGCAGACTTATCCCTGCTTAGGTTTCGGGATAGAATACCCCAGAATCAAACTCTGGTGTCTTCTTCTTCAGAGAAAAACTAAACCGGCAGCGCATGTTAGGCGCAGACTTATCCCTGCTTAGGATTCGGGATAAACTTCCTAGGATGAATCCTAGATTGATAAATTTTTGGAAAAGGATTGGTGTGGGAAGGAAGAATTTTATATTCTATTCCCCGAACAAGGAAGGAAGAATTTTATATTCTATTCCTTGATTCTAGAAAGAAAGAATTTTATATTCTATTTCCAGTGCAAGAAAGAAACTAGAAGTGGGATCTCCACTCCGAGAATCCGGAAGATCTAAATAAGCTTACCTATTATAGGATCGGTTATCTAGATAAGTTTTTCGTTTATCGAAATGAAATTTCAACTTTGGTTATAACCATGAAGAGGTTTAACCAAAGAGAAAAGAGGGAAGTTCTTTCGTTTATCGAAAGGAGACTCCGAATTGAAAGCGGACCTCTTGTTCGTGGAAAGAATCAAGAGGGGAATTTGTTGGTGGCTTGGATCAGAAAGACATTTTTGGTGGACTCACTGTCAATTGAAATTGATCAGTGAGAGATTTTGGTGGTGAAAAATGATTTTGGGTTATCCTCTAGAATATTAAGTGTAACATTCTTCGAGGAACTTCCCGATAAATGGGTTATCCTGAATGTACTAGGGATAGTACTTTTTCAGGAACTTCCCATTTATTAGCATTAATTGCCTGACGCCCTCTAGAGAAATGAGGTGATATGCGCCGTTTGAGTAGACTGTGTCTATCACAAACGGTCCTTCCCATTTGGGTTCAAACTTACCCTTCTTCTTGGAGTTGAGGATTATCGGTCGGCGAGCAGCGAGGAGCAGATCTCCTTCCTTGAAGCTTCTTTGTCGGACTCTTTTGTTAAAAGCCCTAGATATTCTGGCTTGATAAAACTCAATATGTTGTTAAGCTTCCAAGCGCCTTTCATCCAACATTTCGAGTTCTTCGAGATGTTTCTGATGTTGCTCTTCCATCGTCATCTCAGTTGCGAGAGCGATTCGAAGAGATGGGATTTGGATTTCCAACGGAAGCACAGCTTCACATCCGTATACCAATGAATACGGGGTGGCTCCCGTAGGTGTGCGTACGGTGGTGCGATAAGCCCAGAGTGCTTCACCGAGTTTATCGTCCCAGTCTCGTTTATTGGTCTTCACGAGCTTTGACAGGATCTTAATGATCGTCTTGTTAAAAGCCTCAGCTAATCCGTTCGCAGTGGGATAATAAGCTGTCGACGAAACATCTTGAATCTTGAATTTGTCACAGAACCTGACGAAAGCGTTGCTTATGAACTACGGACCGTTGTCATGAATGATCCGTCTCGGTACGCCGTGTCGGTATATGACATGATGCTTGATGAAATTGATGATGCTGTTCATCTTCACTTCCTTAAGAGGAATTGCTTCAGCTCACTTTGAAAAGTAATCCGTGATTGCGAGAATAAACCGATCACCTTCGACTGAAGGGGGAAAAATAGGACCGACAATGTCAATACCCCATGTCTCGAATGGCCAGGAAGTGGTTGACGTGTGTAACCGCTCCGGTGGTTGGTGCATATAATTTGCATGCACTTGACAGGCGTGACATCCTCGTGCGTATTCGATCGCGTCACGGACCATTGTCGGCCAAAAGTATCCCATCCTTCTGATGCGATCATACAGCTTGGGACCAGGCTGATGCGCACCGCATTCTCCTTCGTGTGCTTCCTTAAGAACTTCTTCTGCTTCTTCGTTCGAAAGGCACCGGAGTAGCAAATCATCATACCCTCGACGGTATAATGTACGGGTCTCGGTATTATAGAAGAACCTTGGTGCTCTTCGGCGGATTGATTCCCTTTTTTTACATCCTCTGGCAAAATACCATATTGGACGTAATCAATGATAGGAAAACGCCAATCTCGGGACTCAGACCCGATTTGAGTTGAGTTCACCTCCTTGGCGTTTATGTTCTTGTCATCTTCCTCTTCAATATCCATATTGTATATGGGTATGCAGAGTTTATGTGATCTTACTGTGACTAGCAGTTCAGTTTTGGGCGGCTACGCGAGTGATACTGCTAGTGCTGCCAGTGCATCCGCATAAGCGTTCTGGAGACGAGGGATGTATTCAATAAAGAATTCCTCAAAAGAATCTGCCATTCTGACGGCCTCCTGGTGGTATGGGATCAGGTCTTGGTTCCTGACTTCATACTCTCCACGGACTTGGTTAACTATCAATTGAGAATCCCCAAAAGGTTCGAGATATTCGACCCCCAGCTCCTTGGCGAAACTAAGTCCAATGAGGAGCGCGTTGTACTCGGCTACGTTATTGAAACATGGATCTGTCAATGAATAAGCCCGAGGCATCACATGCTTCCCCAGGAAAACTAAGACAACTCCAACTCCGGAGGAGACTTTAGGACATCCGGGGGTTACTGCCTTATTAACTGCTCTCGAAGCACCATCAAAGTATAATTGTCATACTTGTTGGTGTGATGTAGTATTAACCTCGTGGGTTTCATCCGGAAAGTCATCATATACTTCTGCCGTATCTGTTGTCGGGTTTGCCGCCAAGAGATCACAAATCGCTTGTCCTTTGACCGACTTCTGCTGTTTGAAGTGCAAATCATACTGGAAAAAGAGAAGGGCCCATTTTGCTAACCGCCAATTCATCGAACCCGGTTGCGTCATAAATACCCGTACTGGATTAACGTTAGAGATAACGTAAATCGTCTGTCCGACCAAGTAATGCCGCATCTTTTGTACTACAAATACCAATGCGAGGCATTCTTTCTCAATTATCGGATATCGGGACTCAACGCCTACTAAAGTTCGACTTAAGTAATAAACTGCCTGTTCGTGACCATGATCATCGTCTTGTGCTAATAAAGCACTTATCGAATGGTTCATCGCCTTGATGTAAATCAAGAACGGTTTACCCGATTTTGGTGCGACAAGAACAGGAGGGTTCGACAGATACGTTTTGATATCTTCGAGTGCTTTTTGGCAGGCGTCGTCCCAAATAAATGACACCCCTTTCTTGTTTAGTTTAGAGAATGGTTGGCACTTCCCAGAAAGATTTGAGATGAACCGCCAGATGTAAGCTAAACGCCCTTGCAATCCTCTGAGTTCTCTTAGATTTCTCGGGGGTTGCAATTCATGTATCACCTTTACCTTGTCAGGATTAATATGTATGCCTTTAGTGGTGACGACGAATCCCAGGAATTTTCCGCTAGACATTCCAAGGAAGGATTTAGTGGGGTTCATCTTCAATTGATGTCTCCGCATGAGATCGAACATCGTCTTCAAGTCCTTGATGTGATCTTCTTTGTTGCGGCTTTTCACAACCAAATCATCAACGTAGCACTCAACCGTTTTCCTAAGATGTTCTTGGAAAATCTTAGTCATTGCTCGTTGGTACGTGGCGCCTGCGTTCTTTAGACCGAAAGGCATCACCGTGTAGCAGAAGACACCGAGGGGTGTTCTGAACGCTGTATGCTTCTCATCATCCGGGTGCATCTTGATTTTGTTATATCCTGAAAAGCCATCCATAAAGGATATTCTCTCAAATCCACACGTATTGTCGATAATGACGTCCGTGATTAGGAGAGGAAAATCGTCTTTCGGACATGCCGCATTCAGATCCCTGAAGTCGATGCATATCCTGATTTTACCATTTTTCTTCATGACTGGGACAATATTAGCTAGCCAGTCTGGATGCTGCTCCTCTCGGATGAATCCTGAGTCGATCAACTTCTTAACCTCTGCTTCGATGGCTTCCATAATTTGCGGACGAAACCGTCTTTGCTGTTGTTTGACAGGTTTAGCATCCGACTTGATATCGAGGCGATGCACTGCCACATTGGGATCGAGCCCTGGCATGTCTTCATAGTTCCAAGCGAAGACGTCGATATATTCCCTGATGAGAGAAATTAATTCCTCCTTCTCATCTGGGGGAAGACTATCGCTGATGAATATGGGTTTTGGGTTGGCTTCATCGCCCATATTAATTTGGACTATTTTATCCTCGGTGGGGGTTCCCTCTGTTCAAACCTATCGCCGTGCTGCATGTTTAGGTGATGAACCCATGGGTCTTCCCACGTTGGCATTTGATCGTCGTCCTCCATCGTAGATGGATCAGCTGTAGTCATGTTCGACATTAGGGTTTTGAATACTTCCTCCAAACTTGTATCGGAATCCCATTCTGAGGAATCTGACAAGTACCCATCCTTAGCTTTGTTAGCAATTTGATCGATAATTTGCCAACCACATTCGTCATCAGACGAGGAGACGTAGCCTAAGCCTCTTTTGTGACGGTAATAATCATCCAGTTTCCCTTTTGGTACATATGCCGCTTTGGCTGGAATTCGGGAACCTCGATCGAAGTATAAACCTTCTCCGAATGCGAAATCATATCCCTGTTTTTTCATGAGCTTGCGCGCTTCCGGACTATACTTAGATAAATGTCGGCCAGGTTTGTCATCATTTTCCTCTTCCCTTAAGAAATGATCAGGTAATGGAAAACCCTCTCTTTTACCGTAAACCACTTCTTTTTCGCCTCCTATTTTGGCAGGAATGATCAGGGTTGTTCCGAAAGAATGCTGGAGGTGTTTCTTTATTACATAAGATGATCGGAGTGGCATATGTAAATCGGGATTATCGTATAATCCCTTTATCGCATCATCAAGAGACAGTGAGTACTCTAAATCATCATTTATTTCGATATTGGCAAGTTGCCAGTTACAACTGCCATCTGACGATTGTTCATCGTCAAGATTGATTACAAAGGGTACAATGTCATTTAAAACAAAACCTCTATTGTAATCGAATCCGGCTTTGGAATCAGCTTCTTCTCCGCTGTCCGTACCCTGGACCGATGGTTCAGTATCGGATTCGTTACCATAAAGGAGAGAATCAGTGAAATAATTCTCAAACCCTTTAAATGGTTGCTTATCCGCGACCACCGTCCTGACCCTTCCATCAGTGTCGACATATTTCAGACACTGATGTAGGGTGGAGGGAACTATAACATTACTATGGATCCAAAGCCGACCCAGTAGTAAGTTATATGATGTCTCAGCATCAATCACATAACACGTGACCTCCATCTTCAGATCACCCATTTGGCACTTTATCCGGATCTTTCCCAAAGGCCTTGACCCGCTGGTGTTGAATCCGTAAATGACCGTGCCCGTAGACGCCAATTTGCTGACCGGAATGCCAAGGCTATGCATCAGCGGAAGCGGCATAATACTCACCACGGAACCCGGATCCACTTAGATTCGGTTGACTTCGCTGGAGCAAATGTACCCGATGAAGTATAGGGGTCGATCATGATTTGAATTCTTCGTTTGCATGTCCTCTTTGGTGAAGGTAATGCAGGGAAGGTTCTTAGCCGCTACATTGCATTGTTGAGCTAATAGTTCTGGCTCTTCAGTTCTGGCTCTTCAGGTGCCGGCTTGATCCGAGTGAGGAACGCTTCTGAATCTGCCAAGGCCTCTTGTAAGGATTCCCTGGTCTCCTTGGACAATCGCAGTAACTCATACAGCGTTATTCGCACTGGAATATTGGCTAATTGAGCCATGATATCGAAAACACGTGGAGTTTTCAAGCTCTCCGGTTTATCTCTTCCAATCGGACGATTGAAACGAGACTGCTTCGGATTCTGCACCTCTTGGGGTCTCTTTTCTTTCTGCTGATCCGTCGGCTGTCGTCGAGCATCTTCAACCGGTTTAGGAACTACAATCACCCCCAGCTCTGTGAGAGTTTTGGCTGGTCCCCGTTTAGTCACCCCCTGCTCAGCTAACTGATCACTAGGTGACGGATAGTTGAAGTGGTACTGGTTTCCGCTTCTGGTGGCGAAGACTTCTTGTTCTTCTTCGGAGAGCGGGAAGGTAGGAGCTTCATCGCCATCCTCTTCGAAGATTACGGAAGTAGCGTTGCAGGACTTGCCTTTACCCTTCTTGGTCGAGGAAGTCACCCACTGCTCGTCTCCAATAAGATCCGGATGAACCCAGAGGATTTCGCCGTTCGGGGCTGTGTGTGGCACAAGTCCCTTTTGGCGCTGTCCATGTGGGTCATCATTCACCGTCTTCATTCCCACTTTGGTGATGCGTTTCGGCTCGAACCATGTCGTGGGCACCGATCCAAAGCTGATTGACACTGCGTTTGCTCCTACATTCTTGATAGGCTTCGGGGTTATGACGCCCACGTCAATTAGTGCCTGGATCTTATCCTTAAGGTGGTAGCATGACCTCGTAGGGTGATGGACTGCTCTATGGTACGCGCAGTACTTTGGATCCGTCACTTTGCTGGCTCCTTCTTAATCTACGATCGCCGGCAGCTGGATTTTATTGTTCTCCAACAAGTACTTGAAGATGCCGGGAACTTCATCATCCTTGAAGGAGTAAACTTTGGGAAACCTTGGCTCCGAAGATTTCTGCTTCTGAGACCGTTGTTACCGCTGCTGCTGTTGCTGCGGTTGTAATTGAAAAGTCTGATTAGCATCAACTACATTGGTATGTGCCTTACCTTTCCCCCTCGGGTTGAAATTCTGCGTTGGAGCATTCGCCGCTTGTTGGCCTCTCTCCGCCTTCTTTCTCCTGAGGAATCGTTCAGCTTGCTCCCCTCGGACCTTCAGATCCTTCCACGTTTTGGACGGTACTATCCCCATTGCTTCCAACACGTCCAGTGAATGATTGTTGTGGCAGGTCTGGAGGATGAACTCCTCAGTGATCGGGTCCCGGCAATTCATCGCCTTGTTCCGGAACCTTTTGACGAAGGTGTCGACTAACTCCCCGTCCTTCTGCTTCTCATCGAGCAACGATCCGATAGATATCTCGGTGTCATCGTCAAAGAAATTTGTGAGGAACTTAGTCTCCATGTCGTCCCAGCTGTTTATGCTACCTGGCTTGAGGCGGTGATACCAATCGAAGGCGGCTCCGCGAAGAGTGCCAACGAATGACCGCACCATCAGAGGCTCATTGCCGGAGATTACCCCCAGGTGTGATTTGAAATAAATCACATGCTGAGTGGGTGAACCCTTCCCATCAAACGACGTGAAGTTGATCAGGTTGAACTTCGCCGGATATGGGATTGATTCCCATTCTCTTGGGTATGGACAAGGAATGCCCGTTTTCTTCACCTCTTGAGCAGAAATCAATGTATTGATTTTGCTTTCGAGGTTTTTGATCTTCAAACTTTCACCTGTATCTTCGTTAACACGATTCTGAGGTGGAAGCGTGGTGTTGTGACTAGCATTCTCATTACCACCCCCTGCATTGACGGGAGGATTATTGGCATTGCGAGCTTCATCCGTATCCGTGTGCTCATCTTCCTAAACGACCTGATTACGGCGGCTTGGTTCGCCTTGCTGGTTCGTCAGTGCCTGGATTTGTTGCTCATGCATTTCTCCCATATTCTGCATGGCCATCTGCATTACGAACCTAAAGCTCTCCTGTTGTTTGGCCATGGCTTCCTCGAGCATCTTGGCCACTTGTTCCGTGCTTATCATGAATGACTCGTGGGGTTATCCTTCACTGGATACGGTATTGTCCGACACAATTGCTGAGCCGGCATCTGATTCTTCATCTCCCGAAGGTAATCTTGTCCGAACCCTACCATACGTTGCACGAATAATAGCTCCGGACTGCAGACGAGTTACACGATGGGGCACCTCTGGAATCGCTTCGGGGTTGTCCTTAGCCGATGTTCCCTTGCTGGTCATATTGGCGGTGACCCTCGGAAATTCTCCATCACCGACCACCGTTCTTCTTTGCCGAAAACGCCTATGCCTTGGTTTTGGCGTTTCGGTACTAAACCTTTCGAACACTGAAACTCTCTCGGGGACTGCCTTGATGCAGTTACACTCAGACAGTACCGCCCGAATGATATTTGAACAAGGGCACTGAGTTTCTAGCCTTCGAGGACTTCTCTTCCTGGCTTTGCTCGTACCCCCAACACGATAGTACAACTCGTCCGTTTGAAAGTCAGAGCAACCTATCGTGTGTTGGCACGATTTCTCAGGTATAACGCAATCATCATTAGACGATAATGTTTCCTTCTGAGAGCGAACTACCTTCTTCGGGCTTTCGAGAGTCACGCGCCTTGAAACGCGCCTTTGTGGGCGTGAATTCTCAACGGGCTCCTGAACTTCAATGCGCAAAGTAGTGCGCTTGGGTGCCATGATTTCTTTGTCATGTTGAGGGTTGCGGCGACCCCCAGCATGTTGATTCGTTCGAGGCTTTCTTAGTGGGCCCAAACGTTCTTGGATTGGAGCTTTGCTTCGCTCCTCAGGAAGTGGACCGAGGTGCTCTAAGACTGACTTCCTTTTCTGGGATGGTCCTGCGGGATCTCCCGAAGCAGTTGTGGAAATCATCGGCGGTTTGGATTGATTCGCCGAAAGTTGCACTTTCGAAGGCTGCAGTTGCTGCTCCTTGGTCTGAACTGCCGCTTCAGACTTAGGCCTCCATACTTTGCGAGTTGGTGGTGATTTCTTGGCCACTTCATTCTGTAGCCTTCTACGGGCTTCTTCAGCTTGAGCCCGTGCCTGCGCCGATAGTGCGTGGCGCTTGCGAATACGCTCTTCAAGCGTTGAACGGTTCCGTTTGACACGGACCCATTCCATTGTGGGTGGCTTGGAAGAGCCGCCGTTCATCTGTTGTTGAGGCTGTTTGCCTCTCTTGTTCTTTAGATCCGCATTGTAACGGATCCCGTCAACTGACTCCATGGCCTTTGCGAATTGTTTCGCAAGGCGTTGACGTTGACTTTGGCGGGCTCTCTTCGAGAGAGTCACCACGCCCTCTGCGGTAGAAGGGTTGGCCAGAGCAGATCCGACCTGGTTGGGAATTGGAGGAATCTCACCCGATGCGACTTTAGCATCCAGCGGGACGAGATCTTCGTTGGTGTTTTCTACGTCTTCATACCAACGAGTTTTTCTCATGGAGGAGAGCGTGGGGAGGTTGATCCGGACGAGGACGACAAGTACTCCTCGAACTTCTGCTGGTCGAACTCGTATTCGACCTCCTCCATGATTGGGATCGAGATCCGCGGCTGCGACGCTCCGATCTCGGCAGCGAGATCGGCGGCTCCCACTGTGGTCGCCAGATTGTTCATGGTAAAAATCATGTCTTTCTTCTTCATTGATTCCATTGCACTCTCAATAACAGTTTTTTGAGTTATAAAGATCCGGTCTTTTTATAAGATCCGGTTACAATGAAAATCAGATAAAAGAAAAGAAAAATTACAACTTTCTCCTTTTGTGTCGAACAAATCACGAGCTCCTGTTTTGTGGTCGCTCGCTTGCGTGGGTTCTTCGCCTGCACCGGGATTAATCCGTGGACCACCGCGTGATCTAGATCCGGTAAGATCTACACGATTTGACGGGTGCTATTTCACGAAGGAAATAACAGCCGGGGGGTACTATTTCACCAAGGAAATAGTAGCCTTTAGTTCTCGGGATCAAAGGCCAAGCTTTGATCCGGAGTATTACCTCGTGTAGATCTCAGATCTGATTTTCTCTCTCGAACTCCTACCTTTTGTGACGTGGATGCTCGTCAAGAACCAGATCTGAATGTCCAAGTCTTCAAGTCTTCAAAACTCCAAAGTGAGATCTCAATTCGGCAGAGTTTCGGCTCCAAAAGTTCCAACCTTTACAAATGAACCAAGGGGGGGCCTATTTATAGGCAACCCTTACTGTACCTTGGGCACAAGGTGGCCGGCCACCTTGGTGGCTCGGCCACCGAGCCACCTTGAGGTGGCTCGGTTTTGGCCGAGCCCCTCTAGGTGTTGGGTTTCTGTCGTTTTTCATCGTTATATCCGTTTTCTGGTTCTGTGGTTGATTTGTTCGGACTCGATTCGTTGACCTGATTTGGCAGTAAATCTGGTTCTTGATTTGGCAGTAAATTCACTTCAGAGTTCGAGTCCGAAACTGATCTTGATTCGATCGTGGTTCGTCCGAGTCCGCTCTTGGTTGGATGACTCGTTGGTTCCTCAACCCGTTAGCTTGATTCCACACGCGAATGGATTTATTCCATTGTTTGCGTGCGGTTCGTCAGCCTCGTAGCCTCGTTAGTCCGCTTTGTCGCGTATCGTTTGGCTTCGGTGTTTTGGATTAACGATCGTGTTTGGATACGTCGCCCGATGGTCGGTTTGTCGAATCGGCGTCGTCGAGCTGTGTTAAGGGACCTATAGATAGTTTTATACGCCTACAGATATATGACGCCAAACCTACTAGAGATCCTCAACATAGGTTAAACCTAGTAATGAAAGAAGCTGTTAGGAAAGACATTATGAAATGTCTCGATCATGGGATCATTTATCCCATTTTTGATAGTTCATTGGTGAGTCCGGTCCAAGTTGTTCCAAAGAAATCTGGGATCACCGTGATCCAAAATAAGGCTAATGAGCTGATTCCCACTCGGATCCAATATGGATGGCGGGTTTACATTGACTATCGAAAACTCAATTTAGCCACTCGGAAAGATCACTTCCCTCTTCCATTCATTGACCAAATGTTAAAGCGCTTAGCAGGACACGAGTTCTATTGTTTCTTGGATGGATATTCAGGTTACAATCAAATCCCTATCGCTCCTGAAGATCAGGAGAAAACCACCTTCACTTGCCCGTATGGAATATTCGCATATCGGCGTATGCCTTTTGGGCTATGTAACGCACCTGCCACATTCTAACGTTGCATGATCAATATTTTTTTCTGACATGGTAGAGAGATTTTTAAAAAATTTCATGGACGACTTTTCTATTTTTGGTGACACTTTTTCTCAATGTTTGTATCATCTTAAACTGGTCCTAGAACGGTGCATGGAGAAAAATCTTACTCTCAATTGGGAGAAATGTCACTTCATGGTCAAGCAGGGCATTATCTTAGGACATGTAGTTTCCAACAGGGGAATCGAAGTAGACAAAGCTAAGGTAGATCTCATTTATAACCTTCCTCCTCCAAAAAATGTCAAAGATATCAGATTATTTCTTGGTCATGCTGGTTTTTACCGACGTTTCATCAAGGATTTTAGCAAAATTGCTAGACCTTTGACCAATCTCTTAGCCAATGAGACATCATTTGTCTTCTCTCCCGACTGTCTCAAAGCTTTTGAATATCTGAAAAAGGAGCTAACCATAGATCCTATCATTCATGCACCGGACTGGACTTTACTCTTCGAACTGATGTGTGATGCATCCGATTCTGCGATTGGTGCTGTTTTAGGACAACGGTTTGATGGAAAACCGCATGCGATTTACTACACTAGTAGGACTCTGAATGATGCCTAGCAAAATTACTCTGTCACATAAAAAGAGTTTTTAACTGTAGTCTTTGCCTTAAAAAAATTCAGGTCCTACCCCATCGGTTCCTTAACCAAAGTTTTCACAGATCATGCCGCACTAAAGTATCTTTTAACCAAAAAGGATGCTAAAGCACGGCTTATTAGATGGATTCTCCTACTTCAAGAGTTTGACATTCAAATTCTTGACAAAAGAGGAACAGAGAACCCCGTAGCAGATCACCTCCCTCGACTCCCGAATGCACCAACATCAACCGTCCCGATCAATGAACATTTCCCAGATGAACAACTCCTACAAATCCAATCTGTTCCATGGTTCGCCGATATTGTGAATTACATAGTTATGAAACAGATCCCTTCTCATTGGTCTAAACAGGATAGATCTCGTTTTCTCTCCCAAGTAAAGTATTTTTACTGGGATGATCCATATCTGTTTAAATACTATTCTGATCAGATATTTAGGAGGTGTGTTCCTACTGAAGAAACTAAGAGTGTTCTTTTCTTTTGTCGTGAGCAAGTATGTGGGGGCCACTTTAGCCTAAGAAAAACAGCTAAAAAATTCTTCAATGTGGGATATATTGGCCCACTCTTTTTAAGGATTCATACGAGCTTTGCAAAACCTGTAACCGCTGTCAGCTTTTAGGAAAAGTCACTAGAAGAAATATGATGCCCTTACAACTCATCTTATCTGTTGAACTCTTTGATTTGTGGGGTATCGATTTCATAGGTCCATTTCCAAATTCCTTTGGAAATGTTTACATTCTAGTAGTTGTCGAATACATGTCAAAATGGGTTGAGGTAGTAGCTTACAAAACAAATGACAACAATGTTGTTGTCAAGTTTCTAAAGGAGAATGTTTTTGCACGTTTCGGAGTACCCCGAGCGATCATCAGTAACAACGATACACACTTCTGTAACCTTTCTTTTGAGGCTTTGATGAGGAAATATTCAATCACACATAAATTGTCAACTCCTTATCACCCTCAAACCAGTGGTCAAGTAGAGGTCACAAACAGACAGATCAAACAAATTTTAAAAAAATAGTTAATCATAACAGAAAAAATTAGTCTGTAAAATTGTGTGATGCTCTGTGGTCATATCAGACAGCATTCAAGGAAAATTTAGGGATGTCACCATACAGGCTCGTGTTTGGAAAAGCTTGTCATCTACCAATGGAGTTGGAACACCGAGTAATGTAGGCTATTAAATAGTTAAATTTTGACTCAGACTCGGTAGGTAAAAATAGATTGCTCCAATTAAATGAGTTGGAAGAGATTCAAAATGATGCATATTTTAATTCAAAATTTTACAAAGAGAAAACCAAAAATTTTCATGACAAATCAATTTTACAAAAAAATTTCTCTCCAGGACAAAAACGTTTTACTCTACAATTCAAAATTACATCTTTTTTCTGTAAAATTGAGATCAAGATGGACATGACCATTTATTATCAAACAAGTTTGTTTTCAGAGAAAGTTGCCTTCATTACTGATTTCATTAAAACTTCAGCCGTTACAATGAATCGAATAACAAAGAAATTAAGATTACAACTCCCTTGAAAATAAACACAAGTCCCGTTTATCGGTGCTTGCTTGCGTGGGTCTTTGGCCTGTGACGGGGATGTTGATATCCGTGGACCGCCGGTCGATCAGATCCGTTCCGGGAAAATCCGGCAGAGTTTCGTCTATCCGCTATGGGATATGGAAAACCGACAGCTCCTATCTCGGATAATCGAGATATTCGCTCTTCTTAGTATCACCGCTAAGGGGCAACACTAAGGGAAAAGAGATGGGGTGAATGAAGAAGGAGACTCCTCGCTCCGGCAGGGCTTCGCCTCTCCAAGATTCAGACCTCGCTCCTTACTCCAGCAGGGCTTCGCCGCTCTCTCCAAAACTCCTAGGCAAGAGCAATTTCAAGCCAAGAGTAATCCAAATCCAGGGGCCAAGAGAATGGAGACCCAAGGGGTCTATTTATAGGCACAAGAGGAGGCCTAGGGGCTGCCCAAAAAGCGTTTTGCCGTAAAAGCATTTCGTCGTAAAAGCGTTTCGCCGTGTAACAACCTTGGAGACACCCCCAAAAAGCGTTTCGGCGTAAAAGCATTTCGTCGTAAAAGCGTTTCGCCGTGTAGCAACCTTGGAGACACCCCCAAAAAGCGTTTCGCCATGTAACCACCTCAAGACACCCTTCAAAAAAGCATTTCGGCGTAACAGAAACTTGAGACACCCCTTGGGGTGTCTTGGCCTGGCCGAGACACCCTTGGGGTGTCTTGGCCTGGCCGAGACACCCTTGGGGTGTCTTGGTTTTGCCAAGACACCCCTTGGGTGTTTCGACCTCGCCGGGATACCCCTGGGTGCCTCAGTCTGGTCCGAGGTGCTACCGGGTGTTCTGCTGTTGATCCGCCGTTGACTTTTCGTCCGAACTCGGATTCGATTGATTTTGGATGCGTTGGAATTCTGACGGCGAGCTCTGTAGACCCTAATGGTCGGATAATCAGTGAGGCGAACGGGATACGACGGGTGTTGGTCCGTTAGCAGTGATCATGGGGTTTCTGGTCAGTCCGTATCCCCGTTGTTCTGAGATTCTATCGGCTCACGTAGTCCGTCAGTTCACTTTAGACGCTCACCGATGTCGATGGAACTCTTGTGAACCGGGTAGTGACGTTCATCGTCGCTCGTTAACACTGAGCTGTGAGCGGGGACCTATCGGTAATTTTCGATGCCTACAGATACCCCCTCCAAAGTGTTCCGGACTCGTTTCTTTTATAGAAGAGACCGGAATACTTTGGATATGATTGGTCCAACCTTCATTCGGCATAAAGGACCTATGGTTAGCTTCAACTCTCGGCTCCTTTGATTTTCGGTTTATCCGGTGCTTTGTCGAATAACCGAAGTTGTTCCGGCGCTACGTTTATCGCCTGGCCGTCGTTGGAGTCTCGAGTCTACAGCTGGTGGGTTGAGTTTGGCTCGTGTCATTGAGTTGACTTTTGAACTTACTATCCCTATCACATCGTGTTGACTTAGGGTTTCGGATCACTGTGAGTTGACTTTTTGTCACAACGCGTTGAATGGCGTTGACCCAGGGTTACACGTTGACCGGCGCCACCCTTAAGGTCTCGAACGTCGATGGTTGACTTTTGTCGCCACGCGTTGACTTTCATCGCCACGCTTTGACTTTTGTCGCAACGCGCTGTCCGGCGTTGACTTGGGGTTACGCATTGACCGGCGTCTACCCTAGGGTTTCGAATCGCCGTGCGTTGGCTTTTGTCGCAACGCGCTGTCCGGCGTTGACCTGGGGTTACGCGTTGACTGGCGTTTACCCGAGGGTTTGGAATCGTCGTGCGTTGACTTTTGTCGCAACGCGCTGTCCGGCGTTGACCTAGGGTTACGCGTTGACCGGCGTCTGCACCAGGGTCTCGAATCCGCATGGGTTGACTTTTGTCATCACGCGTTGACTTTTATCGCCGCGTGTTGACTTTGGTCGCAACGCGCTGACCAGCGTTGACCTAGGATTACGCGTTGACCGGCGTCCACCCTAGGGTTTGAGATCCGCATGGGTTGACTCTTGTCGTCACGTGTTGACTTTCGTCGCCACGCGTTGACTTTTGTCGCAACGCACTGACCGGCGTTGACCCAGGGTTACGCGTTGACCGGCGTCCACCCTAGGGTTTCAGATCCGCATGGGTTGACTTTTGGAATTCATCCATATTTTCAACCGTCGGCGAAGAATATTCGTGGAAACATCGGGGGTTGGAAAACAATTCGGGGGGTCAAAACATCGCTCGGGGGGTCAAAACATCGCTCGGGGGGTCAAAACCCGGGCGAAACACCCCGGGGTGCCTCGGCAAGGCCGAGACACCCTTGGGGTGTCTCCCCCTAGATGGTCCCCCCTCTCTTTTGTCATTTTCCTCATGGTCCCCCCCTTCCTTTAATTCAAAAAAAATTCAAGGAGAGAACCTTTCTTCAAAACCGAAATTTCCCCCCCTAGTTTCGGTTTTGTGTATTCTTCTTCCTCAAACAAGCTTCCTCCATTGATTACTCCTCCAAGAACCGATCAATCCTCAAGGCAAGGTCGGGTTTTGACGGGTACCCATTTGGCCGAAGCTTATCCTCTTTCAAACTAGGGTTTCAACTTCCATTTCCGAGCTCGAAGAGACTCCTTTGATTTGGTAAGTTCCCTTTCACCATTCTCTCATTTTTTTTATAAAGATTGGATCTTTATGCTTAGTAGATAATGGGTTTTGCATGCTCAAAACTTTGGGGGTTTTTTGTGCAAAAGAGGCAATGGCCGAAATTTTGGAGGGTTTATTTGCAAAATAGGACTGAAATTTCGTGGGGGCTTTATGCAAAAATGGAACTGAAGTTTTGAAGTTTGGGTTCATGCCCATTTGATCAAAAGAGGTGAAGGGTGCTTTATGCAAGAGGATCGAAGGATAGTTGAGGGGCTTATTTGCAAAACAGCCCATAAATGTTTTTAGAGGGGCTTATTTGCAAAAGGGCCATGAATTTGAGGCTGAAATCCGTGGAGTTTAAACCCCAAACTCCTGATCGAATTTTTTTGGTAAGGCATATGGATGCAAAACCAAAAGTTCGTGGAGGGGCTTTTATGCAAAATTGGCTAAATTCTGTAAAAGGGCTTATTTGCAAAGTTTAACCAAAATTGTGGGGTACCGGGGTGTTAGATGATCGAATGTGATGATCATGACCCGGATCACGCGTGTCCTTGACCCGAATTTGGCCTTGAACACGGGGGGTATTTTGGGTATTTCACCAAAATTCACCGCGAAAACAACAATTATCGTTTCGTGGGCACGAAATTTGTAGGTTTAATTAGACTTTAACTATAAAATCCTATTTGTTTATAGGATTTCAAGTCCAAGTGCTTAATTTCCCTTTTTCAATATTTCGTGTATGTATATTGTACCTGATGTACTGCTTTTCACTGCAGATTTGCGATGTCTCCTCATCGCGCTCGGCCTTCCAGGAGTCGCTCCTACCCACAGCACAGCGAGGAGGAGGCTCCCGCTGTATCTTCTTTAGCGGCCTCTTTCTTCGGGGGTGAGAATTTACATTTCCTGTATCCCCGATTGACCTTTCGCGGGTCATGAAGGAAGAACCGATACCCCTCCCGCGGGGGTTAAGGTTTCAGACTTGTTTTGCTTTAGCCAATTCAAGTCTTCGGATACATCGGGCCGATCTCGTGTCGTCTTACACCTTACAGGTCGGTGTGTGTTATCACGCATACCGTCCTCTCGGTGTAGGATACTCGAAATCGTCTCTCCGATTATCCCGCGAATAATCTCGTCTCGCCTTTATGACGCGGATTTTCTGACTCCGTTTTCATGCTTTGCTGCAGTCGAGTTTCCCGGGGGTAGCCTCCCTCACCATGCCCCTACCGGTTGTAGTAGAGAAGTGTTCTCTTTGGCTTCCACAAGGCAGATCATTGACCCACTCCCTCAGTTCGACAGCGATCGTTCTGACGAATTCCGTCGCTTGATACGAGAGGGTGGGCGTCATTGTTTACGCCAACTAATCACGGATGCTCCCCTTACCGAAGATGCTACTTCTACTGAGGCCTTAAAGAAGCCCGATTTTATGTTCGGGGATCGCACTGAGGATCCTGCCATATTGATTCTTGCTGAGGAGCACTGGCTAACCCTTGACGGAGGAGCTCTTTTGTACATTCCCTCTATCCCTCTTCAATGTTCTTTTACTCACTTGGAGAGACAGGCTGTGGGGTGACAGATGTCCTGGCCTCTTACCGATGCTGCTAACCGAGTTCAGTGCGGATATGTCTCTCACCATAATAGTCCTGGTTCCACCGGGTATCATTCCGTTTGCGATCTTCGACCCGGGATCATGGGTCTTGACACTGCACCCCCAGGCGAGGTATCGGTAGCTACTCCCACCGTGAGGAATCGTCTGGCTCAGCTTGGGAGACGGTTACCTCACCCAGAATACAGATGCTACGGTTGGGTTTCCTCACTAGCCAAGGGGTGGTGGACCCGTTTGACCAGCTACGTCTTAGGGCGATGGGAGATGGACTTGAAGACCAGTGGGTTGTATGTGCCCATACGAGCCACTATGCACGGACTCCCAGTCAGCTGTCGCCACTTCTTCGCATTGCTAGAGACATATATGCCTGATAGCAACACCTTCTTAACCAGCGGCGGAGATCTAGGATTGGCTCTACATGAGATGCATCATATTTCGGGCCTTCCGATGGGGGATTGCCCGTATCAGGAGTACTTTCCTTCGAACCAGCAGTTGGAGTGTTTGAAGAAAGATACTCCCGACATGTATGATACCCTCTGGGACCTCACGTGCCACTATCATACCTCCTTGCTTCTGACTTCTCCTCCAGCAAAGACGAAGAGGAAGATAAGCTTGAAGCAGTTTGCTCTTTACCTGTTCCCTAACTTGGAGGATGATTCCGGGGAGCCCATACACGAGTTAGACATCTTGACTCCTGCCGCTATTAACGGGTTGATGGAGAAGAATGAGACCCGTTCTTATACCATTGCTAGTGCCGAGGGTGCTTTTCCAGCCAGAACTAAGTTTCGTTCATTCCTCTGTCGTGCACAGAAGTCCATCGAGCCTCGGTCTCTATTAGCTGGCTACCTTGCTCTTTGGCTGAAGAAGTGTGTTGTTCCATACCAGTCTTCAGACGCCCTACCTCTCGAAGTGCTCTTCCCTGCGGTCCAACTAGCTTATGGGAGGGAGCTTTCTCTGCTTCCAGCGATGGTCGCCAGCATCCATTGCGGACTTAGGAGTGTAGTTAACAGCTTTACCCAAGTGGGTCCTAAGCCGTCGACCGAGCTTCTTTGTCCTAAGGTTGAGCTTCCTTATGCTTATCTGATGGCGTGGCTCGTGCTTCACCGCCCTAACCTGATGTCAGCGCCCAATGCTGTTGATGCTCCCGTTCCTTTCATACAGCTGTTGGAGAAGAGTAGATGGATTGGGAAGAAATTTGATGACGTACAACGAGAACTCCAAATCCGCCGGAGCTGGGAGTTCTTCAAGTGCTTTCCCCACTTCTCGGGCCGCTACGGTGATGTGCTGACCGATGTGGAGAAACCCTGAACTGACCGGACCGCTCTCGATGTCGGTTGCTTCCGCTGGCTGGTGAATATTCGTGTCGGGTATCTAGTTCTCCGGGTGAAGAACCGTTGCCACATAGAGCCTTACCTTCCTTGCCGCTTCGCTCGTCAGTTTGGATATGACCAACTATACGTTGGGAATCCGAGCCGTGGCTTGCATGTTGAGGGAGGGCTCGTTGACGGCGTACGGGCATGGTTATGGACAATGGTGGGTTGCACCGGGGCTCAGTTCGTTCTTCCTTCGTATAAACGCAAGCCAATGATCACTTTTCTTAGCTACGAGTGGTTCCTCTCTACTGATGACTCCATAAGTGTAAGGAGCCTTTCAGAGTTAGAGTCTGATCACTTGGTCCAGGCTGCTATGATGGCTGCTCGTAGAGCGGAGCTTACCCGGAAGCAGGGGAAGAGGCCTGCCCAATCTCCTCTTCCAAGCGAAGCTGATGGGGAGCTCCTTCCCGCGGATGACGGCGAGACTTTTGAGGAGGAACATGCGGACATAGACACCGACCAAGTAGATCTTGATGCAGGTTTGTCATGTCCCCTTGATTTTCTTTCTTGACCATTATCGCCTTAGGTAGGACAGTTGATGATCATGAGTCGCTCACTTCTCGTTATACGAACTCAGGGCTTAATGACCGAGCTCCCCCGCATGCTGAGACGTGTGGCCAGCCTATTGGTTCTAGGAGGACTGGTACCTCGAAGAGGAAGAAGACTGCTCACAAACCATCCATCGGCCAGCGTCCTTGTGGAGCGAACTTAGGCGACATTGCCGATGGTGAGGAAGGTAACATCTTTCGAATACATTTTTGCTGCTTTGGGGTGATTTACCTTTGGGATTCATGATCATGTTTTATGTCCCAGGGATCTTTGAAGAGGGTGAGCTTCCACCGGATCCGGTATTCCCTGGATCCGACCACATGGATTGCTTCATGTAAGAAATGTGCAACGCTCTTCGTGATGGCTCCCTGGGCATTGACCTGAACATTGATCTTGAACCAGCGAGTAACGTTGAGCCCACCGTCCCGTATTCAGGTACCTCTCTATTCGATGACATCCTCCTCCATAGTTAAGGAATTCATGCTTATTTTGCGCTTTGCTTTCTTTCAGAATATCTGACGAACCCAAGCGCGGATATTGGGGAAAGAGAATCTTCTACTAAGGCTGCAGGTATTTCTTTTCCCTTTTTTCCTATTTCCTCATGCATCTTTCCAACATTTCGGTTGTCTTGCAGATGTCGCGATGGAAAACCCAGCTGAGGATGGAGCTTTTCCGGATGCAGGTTTTGAGGGACAGGGACATGCTCCTGTACCCAGTTTCTCAAAACCCGATGCTGTATTATTGGCCGACATGTTGGCCGAACAGACTTCCGGAGGGACTGTGAGACCACTCTTTAGGAGTGATTCATTCACAGGTACATATCCGATCCCACTTTTCTTTACTTGTCTAAATTTCCATTTTGACTAATAAAGAAGTGTGACTATAGGACCAGGCGCTGTGCCTGATGCCACTACAGCTTCGGGAGTTTTCCCACCTCCGCCGAGTAGTACGACTGATTTGCCCACGGGGGTTGGTATACCCTCCATGACCACTCCTGTCGTTACTTCGGATTCTGTCGGACTTCAACCCGAGGGGACTTCTGCTGGCATAGGTATACGTCGAACTTCCCCTTCGGGTTTTCTGATTGTCTTGGATAGTCCTTTAACTTTCTATATCACTGCTTGCAGGATCTCGCTCTTCTCTGTATGAACGTGTCCGCGCTTTTCTGTCCGATACCGATCCAGACAGAGACCTCTTCCGTATGGACCTTGGCTTCTTTACCGTCTTTTATAACGGCATGATCGAGAAGCTTCTTCGCAGAGAGTATTGCTTCGATCAATTCAGGCGTTCCTTTTCTCGTCACATGATGATGATGAGAGAAGAGGGACATCCAGAATTGGCCGATTCCTTCACTGCCGAATTCGCTGCTCTGGAGTCAGAGATCCGAGAGCTGAGGGAGTTGAAGGCTGGTGGAGCTTCCTCTTTTGTATCCTCTCAGATGGAGGATAGGCTGACGCAGTGGCATGACTTGAGATCTTCCATTGGCAGCGAGCTTCGATCACGTGAGCAATCTGTTGCGCAGCTGATGGCTAATCTGGCGAAGAAGGATGCCGGCAGGGCCGAGCTACTCAGCTCCTTAGATTCTACTCGTGAGGAGATAACCAGGCTGAAGGATGCTTTGAGGCGTACCGAGGAATCCGCTACTCTCATCGCCGAGGATCTGGCTGGATTAGAGCGTTCTCGCGAATGGACGCTGGATAAGCTGGGATCGACACAGGAGGGATTGATGAAGCTACAGACTGAAGCCGCGGAGGTCTTGAGCAGTTCCGAGGATTCTGTCTGAGCTAGCCTACAGGCAGAACTCGAGCAGAGCTACATGGACAGGCTTTCTAGTTTAGAGTCTCACGTTCTTAGCCGTCAGTTGCCTTCGAGCTAATGAACTTGTTGTTGTATGCTTTTGATTTGATCTATTATTAGAGACTCCGTATTTGCTTCTTTCATAGGATGGTTTGGTACACCCCCAACCCTTAATGCTATGACTTTGAATGCATAGACTTCACCATTTTGTATAGGGAAAAGGGCACCCTGCACCGCGTATTAGGCGATGACTCATCCCTTCTTAGGCTTCGGGATAAAATTCCCCAGGTTTAGCCCCTGGTATCTTTTTTAATCGGCGAAAGATTTTAAACCGGCAACGCGTGTTAGGCATTGACTCATCCCTCCTTAGGCTTCGGGATAAAATTCCCCAGGTTTAGACCCTGGTAACTTTTTTTAATCGGCGAAAGATTTTAAACCGGCAATACGTGTTAGGTATAGACTTTGGGATTATTGGCAAACCCCCAGCCTTCAACGGGTTTGACATGCCTTTATCGATTACCGTTTGAATCGGGCTAGCATGTGAATTGTCTAAATCTGTTCCGCATGTAACGTTGTGCCAAGAAAATTGCTTTTCTTGGACTTAGTGCTATGATTTTGAATACATAGGCTTTGTCTTTCTCACGGGAATAGACTACCCGGCAACGCGTGTTAGGCGTTGACTTCATCCCTGTCTTT
>BQKN01062578.1:27349-48939 GCA_022839385.1 Asparagus kiusianus
AGATACCCCCTCCAAAGTGTTTCGGACTCGTTTCCTTTATAGAAGAGACCGGAATACTTTGGATATGATTGGTCCAGCCTTCAGTCGGCCTAAAGGACCTGTGGTTTGCTTCAACTCTTGGCTCCTTCGATCTTCGGTTTATCCGATGCTTTGTCGAATAACCGAAATTGTTCCGGCGCTGCGTTTATCGGCTGGCCGTCGTTGGAGTCTCGAGTTTACAGCTGCTGAGTTGAGTTTGGCTCGTGTCATTGAGTTGACTTTTGAACTTACTATCCCTGTCGCATTGTGTTGACTTGGGATTCTGAATCACTGGGGTTGACTTTTTGTCGCAACGCACCGATTGGCGTCGACCTAGAGTTACGCGTTGACCGGCGTCCATCTTAGGGTTTTAAACCGCATGGGTTGACTTTTGTCGTCACGTGTTGACTTTTATCGCAACGCGCTATCCAGCGTTGACCTAAGGTTACGCGTTGACCGGCATCCACCTTAGGGTTTCAAATCGCCCAAAAGTCAACTCGCGGAATTCACCAACAATCGGCAATCGGCGAGGAATCGGTGTTCACAAAAACAATCGGGGGATCAGAAAAATATTCGGGGGGTCAGAACTCGAGCAAACACCCCCGGGGTGCCTCGGCATGGCCGAGACACCCTTGGGGTGTCTCGGTTTTGCCGAGACACCCCTAGGGGTGTCTTGGTTCACCCGTGGTCCCCTCTTTTGTTTTGTCTCATTTGTCTTTTGTTTATGGTCCCCCCCATTTGAATTACCCCTTTTCACACTTGAATTTTCAAGAGAAAGAGGTTTTTTTTGCTTATGGTCCCCCCCCAAGAGAGAGGTTTATGGCCGAAAATTTTTTTGGGGGGTTTTGTGAAAAAATTGGCTGAAATTTTGTGGGGGGTTTTGATTTGTGCTCATTTGATGAAGGATCGTGGGGGTGTTTTATGCAAAAGGGTTAAAGAATCGTTTGAGGGGTTTACTTGCAAAACAGTCCCTAAAAGGGGCTTATTTGCAAAGAGGCCACGAATTTGGGGCTGAAATCCCAAGATTTTAGACCACGAACTTATAACCCGAACTTTGTGGAGGGGTTGCAGGACCAATCTGTAAAAACTGATTCATCTGCATATGTAGATCCCATTCTGAAGTTGTTGGATGCTCGAGTCACGAGACCAAGTAATGGAGCTGGTGCGTCAATGACTCGCATTTATAGAATTTTTGGCAAATTCTCAGCCATCAACGGGTTTGATGAGCCTTTACCGACTACCGTTTGAGTCGGGCTAGCATGCGGATTGTTTATGTCCGTTCCGCATGTGACGTCGTGCTAAAAGAGTTAACTCTTTTAGTGCTACGATATTGAATACGTAGACTTCGTCTTTCTCACGGGAATAGACTACCCGGCAACGCGTGTTAGGCGCTGACTCTGGGGTTTTTGGCAAACCCCCAGCCCTCAACGGGTTTGACGTGCCTTTACCGATTACCGTTTGAATCGGGCTAGCATGCGGATTGTTTAAGTCCGTTCCGCATGTGACGTCGTGCTAAAAGAGTTAACTCTTTTAGTGCTACGATATTGAATACGTAGACTTCGTCTTTCTCACGGGAATAGACTACCCGGCAACGTGTGTCAGGCGTTGATTTATCCCTACTTAGGCTTCGGGATCAAATTCCCCGTACGTGTGAAGCACGGATTCTACCACAATGTGGAATATGTGGGCTTGTCCTTTTTAACGGTCAAGGACTAACCGGCAACGCGTGTTAGGCGCTGACTCATCCCTTCTTAGGCTTCGGGATAAAATTCCCCAGACTTGGAATTCTGGTGTCTTTTCTCAATCGGTGAAAGACTAAACCGTCCAATGGGAGAGGAAGAATTTTATATTCTATCTCCCAATGGAAAGGAAACTTGAGGTGGGACCCCCACCCCCAGCATCCGAAAGAACGAAACTAGGAGTGAAAACTCTACTCCAGGAATCGAAAGGCTGAGAGAGGGAGAATTTTATATTCTTTCTCCCAGTGCTGAAGAGGAAGAATTTTATATTCTATCTTCAGTTGCAAAGGAGACTCGGGGTGGGATCTCCACCCCCAGAACCCAGCAAGGTGAAACTAAGAGTGGGATCTCCACTCCGAGAATCGGAAGAGATTCAAGCAACCCTAACTTTTATAGGTTTGGTTACTCGATTTGTGGACCTCTCGTTCATTGAAGGAATCGAGAGGGGATTTTGATTGTGATGAATTATCCACCCCCAGCTTTTCTTTGTAAAACTGGGTGTATCATTGAATTAGATGCACGATCGGGTTATCCTTAAGAATACCACGCATGGCATTCTTCTAGGAACTTCCCGTGGAAGGGAGGAAATAGTTTAGACTCATAAACCTATTGGAGTATCAGGGAGCAGTTTAACCTCTTATACCGGTCAGAGGATTGAGAAGCAGTTTATACTCGTATACTCTTCGGAGTTTCAGGAAGTAGTTTATACTCTTATACCGGTCGGAGTTTGGGGATACAGTTTATACTCGTGCACCCACTGGAGTTTGGGGATACAGTTTATACTCGTGCACCCACTGGAGTTTTGCCGCTCTTGACTGGCTTACCCCAGCGTTATAACGCCGGCTTCCACCAAGGTTTGGATGCTATCCTTGAGCGTAAAGCACGCCTTGGTTGGGTGATGGATCCTCCTGTGGTATGCGCAGTACTTCGGATCCGCAATATCGTCAGCTTCCTCCTGATTCGCAATAGGTGGGAGCTTGATCTTGTTATTGTCAAGGAGGGATTTGAAGATGGCTGGAACCTCTTCGTCCTTGAAGGAGTACTCTTTTTGAGGCCTCTGATCCGGAGTCTTCTGCTGTCTCCGGGACTGTTGTTGCGATGTCTGATTAGCAACCGCTGCAGGTGCTTCACCCCCATTACGAGAGGTGAAGTTCGAGTTTGGAGAATTAGCCATCGGTCGGCTCCTCTCGGCCTTCTTCCTTTTGAGGAATCGCTCAGCTTGCTCTCCTCGGGCCTTCAAATCCTTCCAAGTGTCGGACGGCTCTATTCCCATAACATCCAAGATGTTAATGGATAAGTTGTTATGACAAGTCTGCAAGATGAACTCCTCCGTGATGGGATCCTTGCAGTTCATCGCCTTGTTGCGGAAGCGTTTGATGAAGGTATCCACCGACTCTCCGTTCTTTTGTTTCTCATCGAAGAGTGTCCTAATAGATATCTCGTCGTCGTCATCAAAGAAATGAGTGAGGAACATGCTCTCCAAGTCCTCCCAACTGTTGATGCTTCCAAATTTAAGACGGCGGTACTAATCGAAGGCAGCTCCGCGAAGAGTGCCGACGAATGACCGAACCATCAAGGGTTCATTGCCGGAGATCATGCCCAAGTGGGACTTGAAGTAGATCAGATGTTGAGTGGGCGAGCCTCTCCCATCAAACGGCGTGAAGTTGATCAGGTTGAACTTTGCCGGATACGGAATCGAGTCCCACTCTTTTGGGTAAGGACAGGGAATTCCGGTCTTCTTTACCTCTTGAGCAGACATTAATGCGTTAATTTTTCTCTCGAGATCTTTCATTTTCTCATCCCCGCTCGTGCTGGAGCTTGGACAAATTGAAGGTGGGATAACGGGGCCACCCCCTGTATTACCACCCCCAGCGTTTTGGTTAACCGGAGGGTCCTCGGCATTGAGAGGTTCATCCACATCCGAATCGCTACCTGCTTGGTTAGCATGGTTACGACGGCTGGATTCACCGAGCTGATCAGATAGAGCGCGAATTTGCTGGTCGTGCTCTTCCCTCATCCGTAACATGGCCGTTTCTATTTCGATTTTGAAGGCCTCTTTCTACTTAGCCAGGGCCTCTTCAAGTATCTTAGTTACTTGTTCGGCGCTGATCATAAGCGATGAGCAAGGTTGCCCCGCGCTCGATGCCGTGTCATCGGATGCTACGGCCGAGCAGGAGTCTGAATCAGTATCCGACGCCTCTTCTTCTAGAGAAAGCCCCTTCGGTACCCTTCGGTAGTCCTTCCGGCTGATGACTCCCGACCGCAACCGCGTCATGCACCGGGATATCTCGGCAAGCTGGTCCCGGTTGAAGGGTTGCGTCGATCTCGCTCTGCCTATCATATTAGCCGTCACCCTTAGATATTCGTCTTCTTGGCGGACGAACTTCTTCTTGTGGGAACGTCTCGGTGTGGAAATTCTCTCGAACACCGAAACTCTCTTTGGGGTTTGGGCACAGCAGCATCCCGACAGCACCGCTTTGATGATATTGGCGCACGGGCAGCGAGACTCCATGTCCTGCACATATTTCTTCCGGGGTTTTTCCACACCCCCAGCTCTATAGTACAACTCATCAGCTTTACAACTGGAGCAACCTATAGAGTGTTGGTGTGTATTTCCCGGTATAACACTCTCATCATCAGATGAGTGTGTTTTCCTTTGGGAATGCAACACTTGGTTAGTTTTCTCAAAAGTGGCCCGTTCAATTTTACGCTTTTGTGAGCGTAAAAACTGAACGGGCTCTTGTGCTTCGACCCGCAACTCGATGCGGTCAGTGATAGGGGCTTTCCCTTTATCATCTTTCCTGGGGGGATTGATTCGACCCCCAGTCTGATTTGCAACTTGGGGACCTTTCAATGGTCCCAGTCTTTCCTTGATGGGTACTCTACCTCGATTCACCGGTAAGGGACCGAGGCGACCCTTCAAAGGAACCCTGGGTTTTGAATGATCCCCTTTGTTACCTGACTCCGTTAAAGGCACCGGATCTGGCTTTGAGGAAACTTGGGCAGCAACTCCACCCCCTTGTGTTTGAGGCGCTGGTTTTGGCTTTGGCAACCACACCCACTTGCTTGTAGACGGCTTTGTGGCCGCCTCTTCTTTCTGCATCTCCTCCGCCTTCTTTAGGAGAAGTCGGGCATGTGCGAGCAACGCCCGCCTCTTCTTGATTCGCTCCTCAAGGGTGGAGCGATTCCTCTTCACGCGAATCCACTCTTTCGCTTCAGTTTCGGAGGAGGAGTTGGTGGTTTACCGTTGTTGCTCCTGGCGGTACCTGGACTTTAGATCCTCGTTGTAGTGGACCCCGTCCGTTGATTCAGCGGCTCTGGCTTGTTGTAGAGCAAGGTGTTGACGCCTCCTTTGGCAGGCCCTTTTGGACAGAACCGGAGTTGCATCATCCGTCGCCTTTGAGGTTGATGACGCGGGAACGTTGCATGGTGCAAAGGCAGCGGCGGCAACGGGCTCTTGGATCTTGGAGCTGGAAGTCCCACGAACGTTCTTGGAAGAGGATGCCTTCTTGCGCCGGTTCGGGGATGCGGATCTGGAGGAGGAGGAAGAGAGGTACTCTTCAAACTTCTTCTGATCGAACTCGTATTCGATCTCTTCATTCACCCGGATCTTGAAGGCCGGTTGCGTCACGACGATCTCGGCGGCGAGATCGTTGGCTCCCACTGTGGTCGCCAGCTTGTTTTCGTCAAAAGTTTCTGTTTTCATTGCTCTTGTTTGAGATCTGTTACAACTTCAATCGTTACAATAGAATAAAATGAAAACAAAAGATTTACAACTTTATCGAAAATAAACACGAGATCCCAGTTTGGTGCGGTCTCGCTTGCGTGGGTTGTTGGCCTGTGACGGGGATGTTGATATCCGTGGACCGCTGACTCTTCAAGATCCTTTCCGGAAAATCCGGCAGAGTTTCGTCTATCCGCGAAGGGATATAGAAACAGAACCTCGTCGATCCGCGTGAGATCTAGAGGTTATAAGCGTATATCTCGGCTAAAACGAGATAATAGCTCTTCTTAGTGTCACCGCTAATGAGCAACACTAAGGAAAAGGAGGGGTGAATGAAGGAGAAGTTGATGAAGATCTGTTGCTTCTCGATCCGGTAGGGCTTCGCCGCTCTCTTTTGAAAAACCCGACTCCTCACTCCGGCAGGGCTTCGCCGCTTCACACAAGAGCAATCCTTGGCTAAGATAATTCAGCCTTGAATTGGGAGTCTTTGCCTTCAACTCCAAAAGAAATCAGCCCTTTGAAATGAAGGCCTTGGGGGGCTATTTATAGCCAAAAGAGGGGGTAGGGGTGTGCCCATTAGGGGGCCGGGACACCCCTAGGGGGTGTCTCGGCCATGGTGCCAAGACACCCCCTAGAGGGTGTCTTCAGTCATGGCCGAGACACACACCCCTCGGGTGTTCTTTAATTGACTTCGCTGTAGTGCCTTTATCCGGACTTGGATTTGACTGATTCCGGTTGTGTTGGAAGCCCGTCGAGGAGTTCTGTAGATCCCATTAGTTGGATTATTAGTGTGGTGATCGGGACACAACGGGCGTTGGCCCAATTGCGGTGATCGCGGGGTTTTCGGTCAATCCGTATCCCCATGATTCTGACATTCTGTCGGCTCACATAGTCCGTCGGTTGGCTTCAATCGCTCACCGACGTCGTTTGAACTCTTGTGAACCGGGTAGTGACGTTCAATCGTCGATCGTTGACACTGAGCTATGTGCGGGGACCTATCGGCAATTTTCGATGCCTACAACATGCTTGCTTTTTAGATCAATATAATTTTTATGCAACTTCTTATAGGCATGCATAAATTTCTCATAGGCACAAGCGAGTTCATCAATAGTTAATTCACTTTCGGAATTGGAATCGCTTACCACACTAGGGCTATCGCCTAGTGACCGTGTGCACGATGAGGCTCCACATCAACTTGAAGAGGAAGTCATCAAAGCTTGTCGGATTGCCTCCAAGTTCCCTTGATGTGCTTCTATGATTTCCATAATTTGTAAGCACTATGAAATGAATCAAGCTTGTTATAAAAAGATGAATCAAAAGCGTTACATAAAAATTCTAACAAGAGCTTATTCATTATAAACATCTTATGATCTTTTTTACTCCACTTGGATTTATCCAAAATGGGTACAATATAAGCATAATCTATAATTTCCTATAAATCAAAGTGTCTAGATCGAGCAAAAAGTTTAAATCTAACACACCATTAAGTATAGGGAAAATTATCGAATCTAGGAGCAATATTAATGACATAACCTAAGCTAGGTGCACCGTGCATATCCATAACTATAATTATATGCAAGTAAGACAAATGCAATTAAAACTAGATTAGCATAATAAGATAACTTGGATCTTTAACTCAAGGTGATTAGACCTTAAATGAAAGAGCACCAAGCTCTGATACTAATTGTTAGACCCTAGTGCCACCAGGAAAGAACCCTAGAGGGGGTGAATAGGGTTTATGCTAATCTAATCCGATTTAATACGAATTAAAATTAATTAATAAATATCCTAGCAAGTATAATATGTGACAAGATATATATGCAAGGATATACAAATAACACAAGGGTGAAACAAACAAATGCAAACAATATAGTGGACAAACTAAATAATGAGACAATCACAATATGAGCAATGAGCACAAATATAAATGAACACCAATGCAAACTCAAACCCAATCAAATGATCACGGAGTTTCGACCTTTCATCCTACGTCTCCGCTCCCCACTCCCGGGGATAAATCCACTAACACACTGGGTTTTTGACGCTCACCCAAAAATGTTTATACCTCACACTCAGTTTTTTAGCTCACTAAAAACTTTACAATCAACACTCTTGCAATCACACTCTACACCCTCTAAGTATTAGTCTTTAGCCCGTGTCTCCCTCAAGTGCTCGAATTTACATCCTTTCCCTCGGCTTTACTACCGATGTCACTCGTCTTGGGACGACCCCATCTCTCACCACACACTCTTCTCGGTGTACATGTGTATTACAAAGTGTATCCTCACAATGAAGGCTCAAATACAAATTTTGTTTTCAAATACAAGGATGAGAACTAAGTCTAAGCTCACTCTCTAAGTCACACAATCTCACAACCCCAATTATACTATGTATGCAAATACAATAAGCTCAATGGTTGTGTGTGTAGACAAAGAGCAAAACAAATTTAAACTCAATTATGAAAATCTAGCTTATGGAAAAGATAATCGATAAACAATTATAAATTAAAGTTAGAATTGAGTTTAGGAAAACTTCTCTATAGATCAAGAGTGAGAGAGAGATGAGTTGAAAGCCCAAACACAAATTGTTGATCTCCTCTTGCTCTTTTGAAAATTTCTTCACAAACTTAAACTTTTGTAAACAAACACTTAAATAAAATTAAACCACACTTAAACTTGTTTTTAAACTCTCTTGGTAGGTGGGAATGATAAATGCAATGGAGTATATATAGGGTAGAAGAAAACAACCCAAGAAAACCCCAAAATCCCACTAAAAACAAAAATCAACATGTTACTATTACTGTGTAACAGTAACATTGGTGGTCGACCGTGAATAGTGCACCGGTCGACCGGCACTGTTCACAGAACGTGCACAAACCTAAAAATCTGTGTATCTAGCTCTGTAAAATCAATTAAAAATAGTAAATAAACTCCAAAAATTGTGAAATTTTGAAGAAGGTTTTTAAACATGTAGGTAAATATGTTAGAGAAATAATTTCTTAAATATCACTTCCCATTTGTGAGAAATAATTGTTTAAACATAAATATTATAGTTTCTAAAAAACTGTTAAAAATGTGTTTTTGTAAATTCAATTGAAAATAACAAAACAACTCCAAAATTAATAAAAATTAGGAAAATGTTTGTATATATGAAGATAAACATGTGAACAAAGAATTTTTTCAAATTACATTTCCCAATTATGAAAACTCATTTGTTTTGCAAAAATATGCACGGATATGAACTTATTAAAACTTGATTTTTACAAAATGAGTTCAAACAAGTTTGAAACTTCTTTTAAATGGAAAATAGACTTTATAAAAGATGTAAACTATTTATATTAAGTCAATAATCCAAAAACATGTTATTATCTCAAATAGATGTATAATAGTTAATAAATTAAGAAAACGTGTACGTGCACCATTTGAGCTTAAAGTGTAAGAACACAAAGCATAAACCTAAACTAATATACCCAAGGCAATTGATCTTTATTAAGCTCATCTAGAATATTGGCTTGAATGCATTGGCTTCACTCTGATATTCCGCCACCCTCCTTTTGATATCATTGTGAGGGTGCAATCTAACCAACCTCCAACTCATTGTTTGTCTAGAATAAATAAGAAAATACAAACACTAAACAGAAAATATTAGTCATAAATTATTTTTTAAAACATCATCAAAATAAAAAGGCCAACAGTAGTTTACTGGGATTAGCTAGCTATTATAGGAAGTTCTTTCAAGACTTCCCGAAGATTGTGATGCCGCTTACACGCCTTACAAAGAAGGGTGTATGCTTACACGCCTTACGAAAAAGGGTGTATAGTTCGTTTGGGGCACAGAATGTCAGGAGGCCTTTGAGACTTTAAAAGCTAAGTTGACTTCAGCGTGGGTGTTAGCCATTCCGAGCAGTGATAGGACTTTTGTTGTTTACACGGATACGTCGTTATCGGGTCTTGGAGGTGTTTTGATGTAGACCCAGAGAGTGGTAGAATATATTTCACATCGGTTGAGGACGCATGAGCAAAATTGTCTCACACGTGACTTGGAACTAGCTACTATAGTTTTTACACTAAAGACATGGAGACATTACCTATATAGAGTGTGGTTTGAGCTATTTACAGATTATCAGAGTTTGAAGTATCTCTTCTCTCAGAAAGAGCTAAATAAGAGATAGCGGAGATAGGTTGAATTTATTAAGGATTACGAGTTAGCGATTTAGTAGTATCGGGAGAAGGCGAATGTCGTAACAGATCGGATTTCGGCTTTGAGGTGTTCGTTGTATCGAGATCTCCACACACTTAACCAGTTCGACTTTAGACCAGAGATTGGTGGGAACAGCGCATTTTTTGGAGCTTTGTCCGTGCAACCATCTTGAAGTGATACAGTGGTTAGAGCTTAACGAGAGGACACTTGCATTTAAACCCGAAAGAGGGAGATTTCTAAAGAACCCAAGGCTGATTGGACCATTAGAGCAGATGAAGGACTTTGAATAAAAGGCTGACTAGTGATGCTAGGAAATCCACAACTGAAGAAGGAACTTATTCAATGAGGCGCATCGTATTAGGTACATAGTGCATCCAAGCACAACAAAAATGTACAAGGTCCTGAAGAGACACATTTAGTGGAGCGACATACGTGGTGAGATTGCGGAGTATGTGATAAGTATTTCACCTGCCAGCAAGTGAAGGCAGAATATCAGAGGTCAGCAAGAATCCTACAGCCTTTACCCATTCTGGAGAGGAAATGTGCAGATATTTCTATGGACTTTATTGTAGGATTGCTGAGATTGAAGAAGGGGAACGATTTAGTTTGGGTAATAGTGGATCGATTGATGAAGTCAGCACATTTCTGGAGAAGATTCTAGAACTCTTTTGGTAGTCAGTTATCTTACTCTAGTGTATTTCACCCGCAGATGGATGGACAGATGAAGAGAGTAAACCAGATATTGGAGGACATGTTGAGGGTGTGTGTTATTGATTTTCAGAGTAGTTGGGAGGACCACGTCCTATTGATTGAGTTCGCCTATAATAATAGCTATCAAGGGACTATTTGGCATGGTACAGTATGAAGCATTGTATGGGAAGCTTTGCAGAATCAGAAGACAGCCTATTGCTTGGACCGGAGCTTGTTAGACAGACTATAGAGAAGGTAGCAGTCATTCGAGAGTGTATTCTTGCAGCACAAAATCGTCAGAAAAGTTATGCAGACCGGAGGCGATAACCATTAGAATTCTAAGTTGGGGATTATGTTTTGTTAAAAGTATCACCAATGAAGGGTGTATAGCGTTTTGGTATACGGGGCAAGCTTGCCCCGAGGTACATTGATCCGTTCTCGATATCGAGCATACACAATGTTTTTCATGTTTCCATGCTTAAGAAGCATCTACGCGACGAGGAGAAGAAGCGAGTGTTGGACGCACCAAAGGTCGAGAGTCACGATAATTTAACTATAATTGAGATTCTGGTATGCATTCTTGCTAAGGAGGACAAGAAGCTTAGAAATAAGGTGATATCCTTAGTTAAAGTTCAGTGGAACCGGAGAGGAGCTGATGAGACTACATGGGAGCGTAAGGAGGATATGCGTTGCGACTACCCACACATGTTTGAATAGGTAAATTAAAAATTTAGTATGATTTGTTTATGATTTATGGTTATCCGTATGGTCATGTTTATACTTAACGCTAGAATGATGATACTAGCACTTAGCTCCTAAGTATTCGGAACACATGGTATATATATGGAGGGTTCCTTATTTGGATTTTTTGCCCGACGTACTTGTTCTATTTAGTTAGGGGTTAACTGGGAGTATTTGCATTTTAGACTGTCAAGTATAGATATCGATGATGATTTTTGGGGGCACGAATATATTATGAATCGCGACTACCCGCACCTGTTTGAGCAGGTGGGTTGATTGATTTCGACTGATATTTATGGATTGTTTATATGGTTATATTCATACTTAACGCTAGAATGGAGGTATTGACACTTAACTCCTAATCATTCGGAACACATGATATATATATGGGGGTTCTTTGTTTGGATTTTTCGCCCGACATACTAGTTCCGTCTAGTTAGGGGTTGAGTGGGAATATTGGCATTCTAGATTGTTAAGTGTAAATATTTTTATGTTTCATATCTGAAGATTAATGATGCGAGATGTGTATATGAGGGTTTTTTTATATGGATTATCCCCTCAACGTGCTTTTCTGATATTATTAATCTCTAGGATACGATTGTAAATTCTAGGGACGAATTTTTTTTAAGTGGGGAAGAATGTAAAACCTCGAAAATTTGAATATTATATAAAAAAATAATAATAAATATGTTATATGATAAAAATATAATATATTTTAATATTTGAGTATGATAGGAATTAATTTGAGATCTATTTAATGTATATTTGTGAATATATGAGTGCAAATGCACAAAAAATGCACAAAGAGAAATCTAGAAAAATAACCAGTTAAAAGTTTATATATTTTATATACTGATTCAGTTTGAATCTGAAAAATCTCAAAAGACCAAAGTTATAGGTCTTTTCAACAAATTTCCAACAAATCTTAAATCATCTCATTCCAAGGTCGAATAAGAAAGTTACAGCCAAAACACCGAAGGTTATTTTTCTAGTCAGACTAGGTTTTCTGGTTCGGGTCAAACGGTTTTATTTTAGGTTTTCATATATATATATATACATGTGTTTTTATAAAAATTATCATCTTTTTATCAGAGTTTCAAACGCTAACATCCCCTCTTCCTCTCTCTCAAACCCTAGCCCTAAAGTTGAGATTTTTGGAGCGTCTTGTGAGGCGAGAAGCAAGGAAAATGCGAGATCTACGACGTTTGGTGATGAGGATTCGTTTCACATCAGTTTTAGAGGCTTGTATATGTAATAAGGCAAGATCATCTACATACAAACCCATCCTTATAGTGTTTAATGATTATAAAAGTATTTAATCAATGTTTCCATGCTTAAGGCTTAACGTAATATGAAAAAGATGAGATTTTTAATGATAAATCTTAACCCAATGCTAGATCATTAGTTTTTTCCTAATTATTTATGATAGTAACGTGATCATGATCATTAAGCGTGGTTAAATTTTTATTTTTTTAAACTTGATAATTATGTTTAACTCATGTGTTAATCTTAATTTGTTGTCTAATTAAATTATAAAAAGGTTTAGTTTTTATTTTCATCATAGATTGCAGAAAACTACTGCATGTGTATAATATTTAACTGGAAATTTAAGATAACATATAAACTCTAAACTAAACAAAACTAGTGTCAAATGAAAGCTATGTGAATCTATTTTCTAAAACAGAAAACCATTCTAATAAAGAATTTTTATAGTCAATTTATTAATGACATATTCTGTAGAAAACTGCTGCACGTGTGTAAACTTTAACTGGAAATTTAGGATAGCATATAAACTCCAAACTAAACCAAACTAGTGCCAAACAATAGCTATGTGGATCTAGTTTTCAAAATAGAAAACTATTCTTAAAAAGAGTTTGTCTAGAGAAAAATATGCTCACTTTACTAATAATATATTCTGTAGAAAACTACAGATATGCTGATTGGAAATATTTGATATATTACGTGAAGGATTATTTGAGTTTTCATGTTAATTAATCATGCTTAAATCCTAGGTTTATGATACCTAAGTAAGATAAACATGTTTAAATGAATTTTACCTCTGTTCATGAGTAGTTTTTATCATGTGTTGATAATCACTTTGTTTACATATTTAATAACTTTTGTTTAATTAGGATGTTAAACCCTAATTAGAAGATATAATAATTTAATTTGATAATTCAGATAATTCCTATTGCATGTGCTAAGTATAAAATCGTGTTTTAACGTCATGATATGTATAATTGACATAAGCACTATTTGTGCACGAAAGAATACGTGTCTTGACAGAGTAGTCGACTACTAATCTTAGTAGCCTGCTACTCGTGCCCAGTTGAGTATAACAAAAATTGTGTGTTTGTATAGTAGTCGACTAATGTTCTTAATAGTCAACTACTGATACTGATATATGTTATTACAGAGTCTGGGTGGACTCAGTGTAGTCGACTACTAAGCCTAGTTGTCGACAACTAAGGTTGTTTCCTGAATTTTGTTTTGCATCTATTTGAGATATGTTTGCGTGTTTCGAGCCGCACTTCTTTATACATAAATTCACGAATAGTGTAGTAGAACACACATGGGTATGCTAAAAGGAATTATGATGGGTTTGACCTAATTACTTTGAGAAAGAGTTTAGTACTACGCACCTTCTGGATATCGTTGATGAGCTCAGTTCAGTACTACGGAGGTAGTGCGTCGATATTCCATTTGTACAGGCCAATGAATCGGGTTTGGATTCTTTATCTAGCAATCCGTCCGTACAAGGGTCCGATGAGGCTTGTGAGCCGTACTTCTAAGATACCTATATGGTAGGTCGTTCCGCACTCATGTTATGCACTGAGATCACGCTGAGACTAATGAGCCGTATACACTGATTAGGATACCTATAGGGTAGTCCGTTGCACATGATAATGCTAAGTATCAAAATCTTGCACAGAGTTGCATTGAGATAGTTAAATGATAGCAGTTAAATGATAGCCCGAGTTGTTGGTGGATGCCAGTTATGTTTTTGACTCACTGCTAAAATATATGTCCAGGAGTACTTTGCATTTGAAAGTACATGGGATTTGTGCCGGTATTTATTCTATCTTCCCAGTGACAGTGGAAGATATTATGAATATGATATGTTGATGTCTTTACTTTCTTTTACTGCTTTTTTTTATTTTCTTAGTTTTGATCAATAATTAGCAATTCACAATTTGAGACATATGGTATATACATGAGGGTTTCCTTGTTTGGATTATTTTGCTCAACGTACCAGTCTTGTATTGTGGATTTCTAATTGTTGTTTTTATTTAGATTGTTTATCTTTAGTTCGGTATTAATGTTTAGATATTTATAATTCGGGACATATGGTATATACATGATGGTTTCCTTATTTGGATTATTTCGTTCAATGTACTACGGCTCATATTGTAGATATCTAAATATTAATTCCATTAGATATAGGGGAAAATAATCTAGGTAGACTATGCTTAATAGATAAAGTCTCCACTCCATCTAGCAGCCCTTTCCCTGGGAGCGGATGGAGGTAATCTTGCTATAGTGCTCTGACGCTCTTATTATTACTCTTTTTCTTCTAATATTTTTTCAGGTAATTTGGAGTACCGAAGAGTCGCAGGATGACGAAGTTCTTACATAGTCGTTGTCACATGAGATTTATTAAAGGCTCCACCCTATTTTTATATTTTTGTTCAGACCTTAGAGTTTATTTCATAGTGTAAAGGCAGTGTGCCTTACTACGATTTTTCAGTTGTTTCTTATCAAGACATATTTATTCATTTTGGATATCAGATGTATTCCAGGTTGTTCATTGAGATATGATTTATTTATGAGATGCTTCTTTCTATATCATGTCTATTGTAGTTATTTTCTTTCTTTTGCATGTTTTGTACCTGCACTTTATTTTGATTCCACTAGAGAATATTGATGTTGTTGGTAAAACTTGTTGTTGCACAGTATGGATACACAGTAGGTTTGACATCTCTGGGTTCATCTTGATCTGCAGCCATGTGTGAAATCAGGGGCGTCACAGGTTCATCTTCAATTGATGTGCTCGCATGATGTCAAACATATTCATATTTGCAAGATGATCACCCTTATTCCGGCTCTTCACTGCAATATCATCCACATAACATTCGATCTTCTTACACAGATGTTCATGGAAGATTATATTCATTGCACACTGATAGGTTGCACCGGCATTTTTTAATCTAAATGGCATTACTGTGTAGCAATATACTCCCAATGGGGTCCTGAAGGCAGTGTGTTTTTCATCTTCGGGATACATCTTGATTTGGTTATATCCTGAGAATCCGTCCATAAAAAACATCCTCTCGTACCCACAACTATTGTCAATCATGACATATATGATGGGGAGTGGAAACTTGTCTTTCAGACATGCAACATTAAGATCGCGAAAGCCAATGCAAATTCGGACCTTTCCATTTTTCTTGGGCACAGGAACTATGTTAGCCACCCAATCAGGGTGTTGTTCCTCTCTAATAAAGCCTGAGTTGATAAGCTTTTTGACTTCTAACTCAATTATTTCCATGATCTCTGGACGAAACCGGCGTTGTTGTTGTTTGATGGGTTTCGCATCTGGATCAATGTTGATACGGTGCAAGGCTACTTTTAGATCAAGGCCAGGCATGTCTTTATAGTTCCAAGCAAAGATATTTATATATTCTCGGATGAGAGATATAAGGTCTTCTTTCTTAGATGGTGATAAGCTATCACTTATGAAGATTTGCTTGGGATTGATTTCATCTCCTATATTGACCCGAATCACCTTATCTTCAGTGGGTGGCTCATGTTGTTTGAAGCACATATCCCATAAAATATTAAGGCATTTGAACCAAGGGTCGTTGGTTGACTCAATCAACTTTTCATCCTCTTAATCTGCATCATCATCTGGATGACTAGACGAAGTCATATTTACAGACATGTTTTTAAAGAATGTTTCGATGCTCACATCAGATTCCCATGATGATGTTCCGGATGAATGGTCTTAACATAGACAATCATCGGCTTCATTTCTGAAAGGGGAGGAGTTGAAACATAACCTAACCCTCTTCCAGTTTTATGGCAATAATCAGGAGGATTTTCTTCTGGAGTGAAAGATCAAATTGGTGCTCATCTTCCTTTCCTGAAGTTTAAACCTTCATGTTTATCAAAGTCATAACCTATTATTCTCATCATATAGATGGAATTGGGTTCATGATAATGGAATTGTGGAGTTCTGGGATCATCCTCTGAACTTTCCTAACCAAGTAACTCGGAGTTGACTTTCCCAAAATAGATTGGTTTTTGCCTTTTCTTTTTAGACAGGGCCATGAAAAAGGCCTTCTGTATGTCTTCAATCTCTTCGAATGTGGTGAAGGATGATTTGAGCGGCAGATTAAATGATACCACGGCATGCAATGTGTGTCATCGATCCATACCTGCACCTGTACATATCTCTGTTCTATCACATTTGGAGGACACATCAGAAAAGTAAGCCAATTTAAAATCTTCATTAATGTACCACTTGCCCTCGCTCGGTATATCATTATTGTTCTCATTCTGACCACTTACATCCAAATTTAACTCCTAGGGACACTCTTCTTCAGGCTCGAGCTCGATGTCAGCTTCATTACCACTATCGGTGGCTTCCCTTGGCTGCTCCAGTTCTTGAGAGTCTAGATAGAATACTGAATCAGTATGAAAGTTTTCCACCCCCCTGAATGGCTGTTTTTCTATAATCAGGGTTCTAAATTCTTGTAATGACCATAATTTTTCGATATTGGTTTAAATAATTTTCCTGGTATGTAAATACTAAATTTTATTATTAAAGAGAATATTTATATTTTAACCGATTTTTAGAATTTTTAATGATTTAAAAATTAGGCTTTATATTTATTTGGCTAAATTATAAATTAAATTATTTTAATTGATTTTTGAAACATTTTAATTATTTTTGTTATTCACTTACATTTTAGATAATAATAATAATAATAAAATATTATTTTACCCCCTCTCTCTCTATTTTTCCTGAAAGGACACCCCCACGTTTTCCCCACAACCCACTATCTCATGCCCCATGTACATCCTCTCTCTCCCCTCCTCGATCTCAACGCCGCCAACCCCCCATGTAACCTCTCTCTTTTTCCTCCCCCCTCATAACATTTCTCCCTCTCTCGTTAACTCCCTAAACCCAAACCCGCCTCCGCGCCCTCAGCCTCAACTCGCCACCGACCTCCCAGCCTCCAGCCTAAGCCCTTCGCCGGCCTCCTCCACGTCGCGCCCAAGCTAAACCCCCTCTACAACCTCCTTCACCGACCCAAGCCAACACCCCTCCTCTCCCTGCCACCCAACTCCACCCGTGCTCCTCCACGCGAGCCACCTCTAGCCAAGCTCGCCCACCAACCTTCGCCCTTACCCTTCGCCACCTACCGTCAGGCTGAGCGCCTCCTCCTTCCATCCAAACGCCAGTCCTCCTCTACCTCCTCCATCACCCACTCACCGCCACCATCATCACACGCCCCACATTCTCCAAGCTGAGATCCGAACCCAATAGCAGCGCCACCCTCGCCTCCTCTGACGGGCCACGCCGCCAGCAGCCAACCCCAACACACTCGTTCGGCCACCACTCCAGCCCTCCCTTCCATGATCACCACCAGAACCACCTCCTTCAAACCCCAAAACCACTGCACAACCTCCACCAAGTCTCCTCGCCGACGCCATCAACCCACGTGCAGTCACCGAACCATCCTCCATGCCGTCACCTCGCCAACCGTCGACCACTTCCCCTCCAGCAAGCTTCGAACAGCGACGGACAACGATCTTGGTTACTGCAAAAAACTGTAGTCAGGGCCGACTTCGCACGCATTTTTCGGCCATCTCTGACCTCTGTTTTCGTCGATTTCCTCGCCGGTGCGTAGCCCTTCGTGTTGTCTATCACAAAGTATATTATCTTCACTTTGGCTCCTTATCTATACCTCGTTATATTTGTTTAAATATCACACGTCACAATAACATTCTAAGTTGTAGTTTTAGCTGTTGATTCCGTGAAACCCGTCGTAACGCCGTACAACCACCCCGACGACCTTCACTGCAGTCGACAACGTACCCGAGGCAAGATCCAGCTCTCCCTATCTCGTAGTTTGAAAAATTATATTTATTATGAATAACTTGCATAGTTTATTTGTGACATATTTATCTACGTGGGTTATTTAGTGAATAATATTGATTTCAATCATATTTGTGTGATAAATAGTATTTTTGGAATAATGATAATGAAGTGAAAGAATTTATTTGATAACGGAATCATTTTAGGGAATTTATAATATTTAAAAAGAATTTATTTTGAGAAAAAGAATTATTTTAGATTAATAGTGAGAAATAATTTTAAAAGAATTTATTTTTTGAAAAGGGGAATAATTTTAGAATAATAATTAATGAGAAATAATTTTAAAGAATTTATTTTGGAAATAGAATATTTTTGAATTAATTATGAACATATAACTGATAGCCGTAGAGTGCAACATTTCATGTGCAAAGCGACATCGGTTGCCAGTTTTCTTTTTACCACATTACTATATTAGAGGATACTTAATTATGATTAGCTTACATGAGAAGTTTGGACACCCGGTAGTAAGTTATCAATGAAACCTATTCATGTGTGCATTTACTCTATAATAGGCGGTCCATGCATTCCATAAATTTATTGTAGGGCTTATTCATGCTTTACAAACTTGTTTAATCATGTTCGATATGCCATATTATTATTGTATAGAATTAGTTTTATTTATTGCTTCCTGTTGTGATTAAGAACCTTAGTAGTTCATGACTTAGTGGCCTCGTGCATCATGAACAGACTTAGTGACATGTGTGAGTGTGTTGACTGAGTTTAGGTGGTGAACCCGAGTTCCAATGAGGATTATAGTTGATTTAGAAAAACGAGAAGAATTGGGATGGGGAAGACATGGTTCATGTGATCGGATAAGACTGTTGATATATCTTCTAGGTTCATACCAGTGGATCGGTGTCGCCACTGGGGTTGGTTTGTTGGGCTAAGTGAACCATTTCGCACTTGGTTAGTGAAATCGTTTCGTCACCCGAGTTTTGTTTGAGTTCGAACCAGGCTAAAATCGGATTGCGTGTAGTCCTCTCACCGAACAGTTGCGCGGGTTTGGATGCACGTAGGGGATTTGTGAACAGTCAGTTATCCAATGATATGAGCGATGACTCTATGTGAGATGTGGACCCGTGAGATTTAGGATGGTTAGTATTCGACCCGGTTATTGTATGTATATAGCGGTATGTTATCATGTTTAGTATAGGATTCCATCTTGATTTATTTGATTTTCAGTTCCATGTATCATTGTCTTTCATATTGATATTATTTTTATCATATCATGGGTCATACGACCGTTTTATTTTCCATGTGAGATCTTGCCGTGTGCCATGCATGCTGATGTACACCTGTTTTCTCTGGTGTGCGTCAGACTTAGGGGACGAACAGGTCCAGTTCGAGGATGCAGCAGAGCCGGTGTATACCCAGCCAGAGTGTCCTTCCGATGGAGTGGATGAACAAACTGAAGCCTAGATGTGTTTTTCTTTCTGTAGTAGTTGATGAACACCAGAACACTTTTATAGTATTTTCTTTAGTTTGATGACAGATCTAGTTATTTTGTTAGTATTTCCTTTTATTATGTACTATGTATTTCTTATTTCCTAGTTGAACTGTTGTTGTAGTAAGGGTATGTTGAACCCATATTTATGTCTGGGATGAACTGTTGATGATATGTTTATTTCTTGTTCTGTGTTGTCTTTATATTCTTACTATTGTGATCGGGGACCTGTGATTGAGATTTATATATTTTGACGCTTAGCGTATTAGATTGAGAAGAAAAGGAAAAAAATGATAGTGTATATTTATTCTCAATTTAATATGTCGCGGACTTGTTCACGTTCCGATTCCCCGGGTATTTTGGGATATGGGGCTTGACAAGGTTAATGTAGTACCAGATGAATTGAGTCGATTGCTGATGATCATGATCCTCACGGCTCAGTGGAGATTTCAGCTGGAAGTGAGGGATATGAGTATAGAAGTTCTTCTTCCAGGAGTCACCGCTTCTTTGATGAATCTTCAGATTCAATTGACACTGGTCGAGCGAATCAAGGCTGCACAGTTAGGTGACTCATTTCTTCAGAAGTGCAAAGAGTTAGCAACGACTGGTCTTCGGGCGGGATTTGTTGTTCATGAGGACGGATCCTTACGATTTGGGAGTCGTATCTACGTACCAGAAGGAGATGTTCGAGAGGAGCTATTACGGGAAGCTCACAGCTCACCGTATTCTATTCACCCTGGAGGTATGAAGATGTACAAGGATCTGAAGCTGAATTATTGGTTGCATGGTATGAAAAGAGATGTGGCTCGTAGTGTGGCTAAGTGCCTTGTATGTCAGCAGGTGAAGGCAGAGCATCAGCGCATTGCAGGTCTTTTGCAGCCATTGCCTATTCTAGAATGGAAGTGGCAGTATGTCACCATGGACTTCGTTACTGACTTACCTCGGAGCACTAGACAAAATGATGTTGTTTGGGTAATCGTAGATCGATTAACCAAATCGGCTCATTTCATTCCTTTCCGAGTGGGACAGTCGATGGAGCATCTTGCTCAGAGATACATGGAGGTAAAATATTTATCTCTATATATTTCAAGGAGTTCCTTCTTCTAAGAGTGTTAGTAAATCTCTCATATTGCAGGAGATCGTGCGATTGCATGGAGTTCCAGTGTGTATTGTTTCGGATCGTGATACCTGATTTACTTCAGAGTTCTGGAAGAGTTTGTAGGCGAGTCTGGGGACCAGTCTCAGTTTCAGCACAGCTTATCATCCTCAGACCGATAGGCAGTCAGAGAGGACCATTCAGATTTTGGAGGATATGCTTAGAGCTTGTATGCTTGACTTTCACGGGTCGTGGGAAGATCACTTGCATTTGGTGGAGTTTGCATACAACAATAGCTTCCAGGCTAGCCTTAGGATGGCCCCTTTTTCGGCATTGTATGGGAGAAAGTGCAGCTCTCCGTTGAGTTGGGACGATGTTGGTGAGCAAGAGATTTTCGGGCCGGAGTTGATTGATAAATCAGTTGATGCAGTCAGGATCATTCGGGAGTGACTTCGCATAGCGCAGGACAGATTCAAGCATTGGGCAGATGCGAAGCGTCGGCACTTGGAGTTTCAGCCAGAAGATCATGTGTTCCTGAAGATTTCCCCCAACCGAGACACCATTTGTTCGCGTGGAAAATTGTGTTCTTCTTCATTGATATCATTGTACACTTTCGTAATAGTTTATCGACTACAGAAATTCGGTCTTTTATAAGATCCGGTTACAATGAAAATCAAAAAGAAATGAAAAAGATTACAACTTGTTTCCTTGTTTGTCGAACGAATCGCGAGCTCCTGTTATGCGGTCACTCGCTTTGGTGGGTTCTTTGCCTA
>BQKN01062578.1:48949-67848 GCA_022839385.1 Asparagus kiusianus
GGCTAGGGCCGAGTCCCCGGGTGTTGTCCGTTTCGCCGTTTTCCGGTATTTCTGGTTCTCCGTTGTTCGGATTTGACTTGGTTTGGAATCAACTTGTTGACTTGATTCCAAATATGGCAATTAACCCACTTCTGAGTTCGAGTCCGAAACCGATCTTGATTCGATCGTGGTTCATCCGAGTTCGCTCTTGTTTAGATGACTCGGTGATTCCCCGAAACGTTGGTTTGATTCCGCGTGCGAGTGGATGCGTTCCAATGCTTGGGTGCGATTTGTTGGCTTCGTCGCCTCGTTAACCTGCTCCGTTGCGTATGGCTTGGCTTCGGCGTTGGTGGGATAACGGTCGTGCTTGGATACGTCGCTCGATGGTCCGTTTGTTGAATTGGCGTCGTCGAGCTGTAATAAGGGACCTATAGGTAATTTTATACGCCTACACCATTCTCTTTGGAAGGCATGGGAAGTTGAGTCCACGATACGTGGGACCTTTTGACGTATTAAAGAGAGTAGGAGAGGTGGCGTACCGACTTGCATTACCACTCGCCCTGGCTAGAGTGCATAACGTATTCTACATTTCTCAGTTGTGAAAATACGTTGGAGATCCGAGTCATGTCGTAGATTTCTTAGAGATTAAGGTGCGATCCAATTTGACATACGAGCAGCAGCCTGTGGCGATTTTGGACCGATGGGAGAAGACCCTCCGGAATAAGACCGTTTCGCTTGTTCGTGTGATGTGGCACCCAGATTCTCCTGGAGAGTCGACTTGGGAAACTGAGTCTGAGATGCGACAGCGATACCCTCATCTATTTCCTGAATCTTAGCTGTCCTGCCTTGTATCTTATTTGAATCACTTTGTATGACTTTTCTTATTTATGGATGTGCAAAATATTTTGAATTTTATATGAGTTGAAGTGAATCCATTTTTATATTTCGTCCTTTTATTTTAATTCCGAGGACGGAATTTTTTTAAGGGGATAGAATGTAATGACCATAATTTTTCGATACTGGTTTAAATATATGTAAATACTAAATTTTATTATTAAAGAGAATATTTATATTTTAACCGATTTCTAGAATTTTTAATGATTTAAAAATTAGGCTTTATATTTATTTGGCTAAATATAAATTAAATTATTTTAATTGATTTTTGCAACATTTTAATTACTTTTGTTATTCACTTACGTTTTAGATAATAATAATAATATATTATTTTACCCCCTCTCTCTCCATTTTTCCTAAAAGGACACCCCCACGTTTTCCCCACAGCCCACTATCTCATGCCCCACGTACATCCTCTCTCCCCCCCTCCTCGATTTCAATGCCGTCAACCCTCTCACGTAACCTCTCTCTTTTTCCTCTCTCCCCCGCTCACGGCATCTCTCCCTCTCTCGTTAACTCCCTGAACCCAAACCCGCCTCCGCACCCTCAGCCTCAACTCGCCACCGACCTCCCAGCCTCTAGCCCAAGCCCTTTGCCGGCCTCCTCCACGCCGCGCTCACGCTAAACCCTCTCCACAACCACCTTTGCCGACCCAAGCCAACACCCCTCCTCTCCCTACCACCCAACTCCACCCGTGCTCCTCCGCGCGAGCTACCTCCAGCCAAGCTCGCCCACCATCCTCCGCCCTTACCCTTCGCCGCCTATCGTCAGACCGAGCGCCTCCTCCCTCAATCCAAAAGCCAGTCCTCCTCTACCTCCTCTATCACCCACTCCCTGCCACCATCATCACACGCCCCACCTTCTCCAAGCTGAGATCCGAACCCAACAGCAGCGCCACCCTCGCCTCCTCCAGCGGGCCACGCCGCCAGCAGCTGATAATCACATTTTATTATAATTTTATGCCCTCATTATCTATTTTTAATGAATAAATATACCGCTAATAATTGTTTTTATCTTTAATTGTAGGTTAATGAAGAATAAAGCCTAAAAATCCCATCTCTCAACAAAAGCTCATGAATTAAATGAAGAACACAAGCAAGAGCCAAAAATCCCAAGCCCAGAATCAAGCCGAGTAGCTTGTAGAAGCCGGAGAAAATAAAAAAATCAAATATGAAAATAAAATGTATTCAAGATGGTTGGCCGCAAAGAAACGATGATATCTCTCAATCCGGAAGGCGGAATTTAACATATAATATATAAAAATCGCCTATCTTGACGAGACGAAGCCATCTGCGAAGGCAGATTTTTGATTGGACATCGATGCCAGCATCGATGCTGGTATCGATACTGACAAGTCGGTTACAGATCAATGGCTGATTTTTTATGGTTTTGGATAAGGATTCAATCCAAGAGCTCTCATTCACTGATGTTTACTATAAATAGGGGTAGAGAGTGAGGGGTTAGGGGTGTGAAAATATTTATAACTCCTTTTGGAGAGGATGACTACTCTTAATTGAGAAGGCCTTCCAAATTTGTAACTTTTTGTTATAATTAATAAAAAAAATTTCACCACTTGAAATTTTTTTTTCTTCTCTTTGTTGGATGATGAAGATGAAGATGAAGATGTAGATTAATTTGAAGGGTTTTTTTTCTTATTTCTCTTTTATTGCTTATTAGTTTAGATTTATTTTCATGCTTGTAATTAGATTTTATTTTCTTGTTTAAATAGCCAAGAGGCTAGAACCCTCTTGCAATTTATTTTGTAGTTAGATTTATTTTCATGCTTGTAATTAGATTTATTTTCATGCTTGTAATTAGATTTATTTTCATGCTTGTAATTAGATTTCATGCTTATAGATTAGATTTATTTCATACTTATAGATTAGATTTATTTTCTTGTATTTAATTCTTGCAATTTATTTTATAGTTTAGATTTTACAATTTATTTTGTAGTTAGATTTTAATTTCTTGTACTATTCACCTTGAGGCTAGAACCCTCTTGGGTTTAGTTTTTCTTTTTGTTTATTTTTATTTTCTTTGATTCGCCTTTAGGCTAGAACCCTCTAGGGAATCACCATTTTCTAAGAAGTGGATTCAATTCTAGATTACTCATATATTTAATTGAATCCGCCATCTTTACTTTCTTGAATTTTATTTTCATTCTTGATTTTCCTTTTTGATTCTTGATTTTATTCATCTCTTCTTGTGGAAATCATTCATTCATTGTCACATCCACTCTCACTTATATTTTGTGCCTATTTACACACTATCACATTCTTAATATCTTCACAATCACATTCACTCATCACTCCTATTTGTCACATACACAACATAAGAACCAATTTTATATTTTCTCCTACAAAACACCTTCCTCGTGGGATCGATATCTTAATACTATAACTTGACACGGTTGTGCACATGTAATATTTTTTGGTACATAATTATGCCGCATCAGCAACCAACCCCAACACACTCGTCCGGCCACCACTCTAGCCCTCCCTTCCACGATCACCACCAGAATTACCTCCTTCAAACCCCAAAACCACCGCACAACCTCCGCCGAGTCTCCTCGCCGACGCCCTCAACCCACGTGCAGTCACCAAACCATCCTCCACGCCGTCACCTCGCCAACCGTCGACCACTTACCCTCCGGCAAGCTTCGAACAGCGACGAACAACGATATTGGTTACTGTAAAAAACTGTAGTTTGGGGCCGACTTCGTACGCATTTTTCGGCCATCTCCGACCTCTGTTTTCGTTGATTTCCTCACCGGTGCGTAGCCCTTCGTGTTGTCTATCACAAAGTATATCCCTTTCACTTTGGCTCCTTATCTACACCTCGTTATATTCGTTTAAATATCGCACATCGCAATAACATTCTAAGTTGTAGTTTTAGCTTTTGATTCCACGAAACCCATCGTAACGCCGTACAACCACCCCGACGACCCTCGCTACAGTCGACAACTTACTCGAGGCAAGATCCCGCTCTCCCTATCTCGTAGTTTGAAAAATTATATTTATTATGAATTACTTGCATAGTTTATTTGTGACGTATTTATCTACGTGGGTTATTTAGTAAATAATATTGATTTCAATCATATTTGTGTGATAAATAGTATTTTTGGAATAATGATAATAAAGTGAAAGAATTTATTTGATAACGGAATCATTTTAGAGAATTTATAATATTTAAAAAGAATTTATTTTAAGAAAATAATTATTTTAGATTAATAGTGAGAAATAATTTTAAAAGAATTTATTTTTTGAGAAGGGGAATAATTTTAGAATAATAATTGATGAGAAATAATTTTAAAGAATTTATTTTGGAAATATAATATTTTTGAATTAATTATGAACGTATAACTGATAGCCGTAGAGCGCGACATTTCATGTACAAAACGACATCGGTTGCCAGTTTTCTTTTTACCGCATTATTATATTAGAGGATACTTAATTATGATTAGCTTACATGAGAAGTTTGGACACCCGGTAGTAAGTTATCAATGAAACCTATTCATGTGTGCATTTACTCTGTAGTAGGCGGTCCATGCATTCCATGTTTTAATGTAGGGCTTATTCATGCTTTACAAACTTGTTTAATCATGTTCGATATGCCATATTATTATTGTATAGAATTAGTTTTCTTTATTGCTTCCTGTTGTGATTGAGAATCTTAGTAGTTCATGACTTAGTGGCGTCGTGTGTCATGAACAGACTTAGTGACATGTTTGAGTGTGTTAACTGAATTTAGGTGGTGAACCCGAGTTCTAATGAGGATTATAGTTGATTTAGAAAAATGAGAAGAATTAGGATGGGGAAGACATGGGTCATGTGATCGGATAAGACTGTTGATGTATCTTCCAGACTCGCACCAGTGAACCGTTTCGCACTGGGGTTAGTTTGTTAGGCCAAGTGAACCGTTTCGCACTCGGTTAGTAAAATCGTTTCATCACCCGAGTTTTGCTTGAGTTCGAATCAGGCCGAAATCGGATTGCATGTAGTCCTCTCACCGAACCGTTGTGTGGGTTTGGATGCACGTAGGGGATTTGTGAACAGTCAGTTATCCGATGATATGAGCGATGACTCTGTGTGAGATGTGGACCAGTGAGATTTAGGATAGTTAGTATTCGACCCAGTTATTATATGTATATGGCGGTATGTTATCATGTTTAGTATAGGATTCCATCTTGATTTATTAGATTTCTAGTTGCATGTATCATTGTCTTTCATATTGATATTATTCCTGTCATAGCATGGGTCATACGACCGTTTTATTTTCCATGTGAGATCTTGTCGTGTGCCATGCATGCTGACGTACACCTGTTTTCTCTGGTGTGCGTTAGACTTAGGGGACGAACAAGTCCAGATCGAGGATGCAGCAGAGCCAGTGTATGCCCAGTCGGAGTGTCCTTCCGATGGAGTGGAAGAACAAACTGAAGCCTAGATGTGTTTTTCTTTCTGTAGTAGTTGATGAACACTAGAACACTTTTATAGTATTTTCATTAGTTTGATGACAGATCTAGTTATTTTGTTAGTATTTCCTTTTATTATGGACTATGTATTTCTTATTTCCTAGTTCAACTGTTGTTATAGTAAGGGTATATTGAACCCATATTTATGTCTTGGATGATCTGTTGATGATATGTTTATTTCTTATTCTGTGTTGTCTTTATATTCTTACTATTGTGATCGGGGACCTGTGATTGAGATTTATATATTTTGACGCTTAGCGTATTGGATTGAGAAGAAAAGAAAAAAAATGTTAGTTTATATTTCTTCTCAATTTAATACGTCGCAGACTTGTTCACGTTCCGATTCTCGGGGTATTTTGGGATACGGGGCGTGACAATTCTCCCTCCTCATTGGTATATTTCATGACTGATCGTGTCGAAAGTTAATTTCTTTCAGGAAGTCATTACAATTTCTAGCGTTTATAATGAATTCAGAAGAAGAGATTGAAAAATTACAACTTTCTAGAAAACACACACAGAGAGATTATTTATCGGTCTTCTGCTTACGTGGGATTTTTGCCCGTGCCGGGGTTTAACCGTGGACTACCAAATGATCAGATCCGATTGATTCCATTGCCTTACAAAAGAGACAAGAATTTTAAGTGAATATCTCAGCAACGGTGAAATAAACACTCTTCTCGAGATCACAACAACGGTACGATCTCAATGGAAGCGGGTGAACAAGGCTGAAGTGGTTGCAGATCTATCGAACTCTCCTCCTTTTTGTCAAAGAACTCGCTCCCTCCTTACTGAAATTCATGCTCCTCTGTTGTTCAAAGTGACAAGGCTTCACCGACAGCTCCAAATTCCTAATCCCCGTGAATAAAGGCCCTAAGGCTGTATTTATAGGCTTCAGAAGCTCTATTTTTAGATAAGAAGGAATGATTTGATCTTATCCTTAGTTGCAACCATTTAACCACGTTTAAAGATAGCCTAAAATTAGTTAGAGAGACTCTGGAGTGAAGGAATCCCGAAATCTTATTGAAATATAGGTTTTCAGGGGGTTATACAGGCGAAAATAGCTTTTCTGGGCATGAGACACCATTGGTGTCTCTCCCTTAGGCTGAGACACCAGTGGTGTCTTGGCCGTTGGCCGAGTTGTCGTTGGCGTGTTTCAATTGTTTCGCCTCTAATTCTCCCGTCTGATCTTAGAATGACGTAATTCAAAATGCGTTGGAAAGTCAAAGCAGAGATCTACAACCTCCCTTAGGTGAAACACATGTGTGAATGAGATACGAGTAGCGCTTCATCTTTCGTCAGTGAAACAAAACTCCCGACCGAGTCGTTTCTTTGCTATTTTACCGTCACGTTGACTCGTATGTTTCATCAACTCACTTCATGCACTTGTTAGCTTCCTCATGGCATCAGATAATCCTCGTTGACTTGGATAATTATGTTCATCATCTTTTCTTCGTCTCGAGCTTCGTGTGGGAACCTATATATAATTTTTGATGCACATGGATACCCCCTCCAAAGTGTTTCAGTCTCATTCTTTTATAGAGGATCCTGAAATACTTTGGATATGATATCTTAGGCCTTCAATTCGTTGACTTCTTCAGCTTTCAGTCTATTCAGTATTTTATCGAATAGCTAAAATTCTTCTGGTGCTACATTTATCGTCTAACTGTTGTCGAAATCTTGAATAGAAGCTAGCGTGTTGATTTCCAAATTATAGTTCGTGTCGTTGAATTGACGTTGAACTGATTATCTTAGTCGGCAATTCGTATTTGAATCACAATTGAAATCTCAGAATTATCCTTTGACTAGGAATTGATCCGAGCCTTGTTTCAAAGAAAATTGTCAATGCGTTGACTAGCGTGGACCTGCATTGACTCATGGCTACACGTTGACCGGCGTTGACTTTCATCCTAACACGTTGACCAGTGTTGACTCATGTCTACGCGTTGACCGGCGTTGACTTTCATCGTGATGCGTTGACCGGTGTTAACTCATGGCTACGCGTTGATTGGTGTTGACTTTCATCACAACACGTTATCTAGTGTTGACTCATGGCTATGCATTGATCAGCGTTGACTTTCATCGCAACACGTTGGTCAGTGTTGACTCATGGCTATGTGTTGACCGGTGTTGACTCATGGTTACGTGTTGACAGGCGTCTACTTTCATCGCAACACGTTGACCGACATTGAATCATGGCTACGCATTGACCGGCATTGACTTTCATTGTAACGTGTTTCCTGAGTTGACTTTTATCATAACGCGTTGACCGGCGTTGACTCATAGCTATGTGTTGACCAATGTTGACTTTCATCGCAATGCGTTAACCATCATTGAATCATGGCTATGCATTTACCAGCGTTGACTCATAGCTACATGTTGACCAATATTGACTTTCATCACAACGAGTTGACCGGCGTTGACTCGTGGCTACGCGTTTATCGATGTTGACTCATGGCTACGCTTTGACCAGCGTTGACTCATGACCGGCGTGAACATAGTTTATACTCATACATTAACTAGAGTCTACACAGTTTAATCTCTTAAGGTGTTGGAGCAGGGAGGACCAGTTTATACTCATATACTCCTGGGAGTTTCGAAAATTAGTTTTACCTCGTGTACCCGTCGGAGGTACAAGGAGATGCAGTTTAGACTCATATACTCATTGGAGTGTGAACACGGGCTTCAAATACAGTGAAACAGGCAAAAACATCCAATAATGGATGAATACGGATGAAAAATAGCATTATGTGAAACCTGGGACCCCGTTTTAGGCCCGAGACATTGTGGTGTCTCACCCTAAGCGTGAGACACGAGTAGTGTCTCGGCCTAGGGCCGAGACACACATTGTGTCTCAGTTTTAGGGAGAGAGAGAGTATGAGAGGAGAGAGGAAATAAGATAGAGGAGAGAGAGGGTGGTCGGCGCTAAGAGAGAGAAAAGAAAAGGGTTTTGTACAAGGGTCCTTTTGTGTTTCCCCCTTTTTATCAAAATTTGAACTCCCTCTTGTTCTCTTCTTCTTCGTCAATTTCTTTCTTTTAGAACTCATCCAAACCCATAAATCCCAAACCTAAACTTCTCCTCTTCAAGGACTCTAAAACCTCTTAAACTTTTACACTTTAAAACCCCTCAAAAATTTCATAAATCATCCACTCTATTTGGCCAAAATTTATCCCCTCTCAAGAGCTAGGGTTTGTTGGATTCGAGAGCTCAAGACTTGGGATTTTTGTATTGGATTCAAGCTCTTGATTTGGGTAAGCTTCTCTCCATAATATCTATTTTGTGTGCTTGATCTTGATTCAAGAGTTCATAGGTTTTGTATGCAAAGATTAGAACTTTAATCTTGTGAGTTAATGAGTTTTTTGGGAAAGATTAAAACTTGATTGTGGATTTGAACTCATGGCCGAAATTTTGAGGGGCTTGGTTGTAAATGTGGCCGAAACTTTGAGGGGCTTGGTTGTAAATGTGGCCTAAATTTTGGTGCATGGGTTTGTGTTCATGATGGTGACCGAAAATTTGAGCATAGGTATGATGTCATAGTGGCCGAAATTTTGAGCTTGAAGATGACTTGGATGGCCAAAATTTTGACGAGTTCATGGCTAACATTGAGCTTTGGACATGAAGGGTATTTTGGCCAAAAAAGATTGTGAGGGGTTTTGGATGTAAATCGAACCCGTTATTCGTATGTATGGATCCTGTAGGTTTAATTAGACTTCAACCGTAAATCTCGTGTTATTTGTAGGATTTTGGTTAAAGTTCATAATTTTTCTTTTTAATTTTGTGTTCTTAAATTTATAATTGTACCTGACCCGTTGATTTTCATTACAAGTTAGCAATGTCTCCACGATGACCGCACTTTTACAGGAGTCGCTCGACTTCTCAGCATGTTGAGAGGGGGGGCTCCCGTAGCTTCTTCATATGAGGTGAGCTTTCATAGCTTTTGTAAATTTGATATTCTGTGTATTGTACCCTCATTTATCTCCTTTGCGAGTCATTCAGGAAGAGTCGATGTCCTCCTTCACGGGGATTAACGCTTTGAAAGACGTGTTTTGCTTGGCCAATGTATATCTTAAGGCAAATGAGGTGATTTCATGCTGTATTGCACTCCATAGAGTGGGGTATATTGTCACATTATTTGCCTGACAATATAAATTATCCCTCATGTGTAAAACACTTGAAATCGTCTCATCAATTTATAAGGCAATGACTCTATCTCGCAGATTCATGAGAGGAGTTCCACTCCTTAGAAATTTTTCTAACTGCGTGTTATTCGTTTTAGTTGACTTTCCCATGGGTGTATTCCCACCTTACGCATCGAGTGGTGGTAACCGAGAGACCTTCACTACTACTATCAACACACTACTTGTCGCTGCTACTCCTCAATTTAATCCGGATGGGCCAAAAGAGATTCATCAGCTAATACGAGATGGCAACCGTCGTACACTATGATAGTTGATTACCGATGCTCCACTTACTAAAGATCCCAGTTCTACTCAGGCTTTGAAGAAGCCGGATTATTTATTCGATGATCATGTAGAAGATCTGAATATACTGACCCTCAAAGATGTGCATTGGCTAAACGATAATGATGGAAGTTCACTATATATTCCTTCTATTCCTCGGCAGTACTCATTTGCACGCTTAGAGATGTAAGTCGTGAAGCGGGAGATGTCTTAGCATCTCATAGATGATCATGAGCGAGTCCATTGTGGATTCATTACCAAGTAGAAGATCCCTGGTTTTGATGGATATAATTATATTCGTGGCCTTCAACCAGGAATTTTGAGACTTGATACCATACCGCCAGACTAACTAGCGATAGTTGCTAATACAGTGAGGAATCGGCTTGCCAGACTTGATAGAAAACTCCCTACAAAGGAAAATACGTGCTATGGTTGGGTTCACTCGCCAGCAAAGAAGTGGTGGACTCGTATGACGAGCTATGTTCTTAGGCGCTGGGGTAATGAGCTGAAGCACAGTGGATTATACACATTGATACAGGCCACTATGTATGGATTGCCGATCAGCAAATACCACTTCTTAGAGTTGTTAGAACTTTATAATCTGGATACCAACACTTTCTTGACCCGTAATGGAGAGTTAGGATTAGCTCTTCATGAGATGCAGAAGGTTTTTGGACTTTTGATTGGTGATTATCCATAACAGGAGTATTTTCCTTCCAATTGGTAGTTGAGACAGTTAAAGAAAGCTTCCTCTGATATGTACGACACGTTTTGGGATCTTACGTGTCACTATCAGATGTCTCTAGTTAGGATAAACCCCATTGCGAAGAAGAAAACATAGATAAGCCTGAAATAATTTGCTGATTATTTGTTTCAGCATCTAGAGAAGACATGTGCTCAATCATTCACTACTTCTGCTATTGAGAGTCATCTTCTAGCGAGGACCAAGTTTCGTATATTCTTGTAGCATAAGCAAAAGTGGATTCAGCCCATGACTCTTCTGGTGGGATATCTTGCCATGTAGTTAAAGAAGTGTGTCATCCCTTATCAGTTTTTCGACGCTTTACCAATAGAAGTTCTCTTCCCGACCGTCCAGCTAGCTTGTGGGAAGGATCTCTCCTTACTTCCAGCGATGGTCGCCGATATTCACTACGGGCTTAGATACCCGGTTCATGGTTTCACACAAACAGGTCCCAAGCCGTCGACCGACATCCCTTCCGTCAAGGTCGAGCTCCCGTATGCATATTTGATGACATGGGTCATCCTTCATCGCTCAATTTGATGTCAGCACTAAACATCGCAGATACCTCCATGCTCCTCCTGCAATTATTAGAAGAGAGCAAATGGTTTTCAAAGACTTTTACTGAGGCGAAGCAAGAGCTTCAGATCCACAAATGTTAGGAATTCTTCAAGTGTTTTTCTCATTTCTCTGGCCGTTATGACGAGGTATTGATTGATAAAGAGAAGCCGGGAACATGCCATACTTCCCTTGATGTAGGATGTTTCCGATGGTTGGTGAATATCCTCCCCGGGTGTCTCATCTTTTGGGTGAAAGGGCATTGCCACATAGAGCCTTATTTACCTTATTGGTTTGCTCGTCAGTTTGGTTAAGACCAACTATACATTGGTAACCTGAACCGAGGCTTGAGGACTGAGGGTGGTCTTATAGACGGTGTTCGAGCATGGGTCTGGCATTTGATAGGTTGCACAGGTGCCACATATACTCTACCTACATCCAGGCGTAAGCCACAACTTACTTTCCTTAGCTGCAAGTGGCTCATTGCTGCAAACGAGCTTGTGAAATTAAAGGACATTGCAGGGTTGGAGGACGAAGATTTAGTTCAAGCTACTGCTAAGACTGCCCGTGGCGCTGAGCTTTTGAATAAGCAGGGGAAGAAGCCTATCAAGCCTTCCCGCAAAGGCAGACATAGAGTAGAGGATGAGGAGGAACTCCTTCCTACTGATGACGAAGAGGAGACTTCTGAAGAAGACCTTGGAGATACAGATATCAGATTTAGAGGCGATGAGGAAGAGCTTGAGATAGGTCTATCAGACTCTTTCTTCTCGGAATTACTAAGTCTGGCATTTTCTCATCGGGCTCAGCGATCTATCTTGCCTAAACCTCCACCGGCTCCACAAAAGCCGAAGAGAGAGGTTTTGTTTACTTATCCTAACAAGATGACTCTTGTTACCCCAGGTAGGATGGTTGAAGAAGAAGAGCCTCTTATTTTCTATCGCACAAGGTCCCAGTCCACCGCTGAGGCTTCTGTACGAGTTGAGGTGTGTGCCAAATCCACACATGAGAGACATGTTACCCATATGGAGGCTCGATCCCCAAAGCGAAAGAAGACGGCACGTAAATCATATACCAATCCACACGTTTGCGATGCAGAGCTACGTGGCAATGTAGATACCGGGGGAGAAGAAGGTAATGCTTCACTACTATATAGCCTTTGACTAGTTCTCTTATGGATTCTTCAGACTTAATCATGTCCCGTGTTTTTAGGGGGTCACGGAGAAGGTGAATTCCCGTATGACTCTATCTTCTCTAACTTTATCCATTTCAAAGGCCGAAGCTTCGTGCAGCAGGTGTGTGAGGCTATTGATGAACAGCCCGTGCATGCCGGGGCAGGAGCAGGTGTTAGCTAGGGTACCAGTGTTGAGTCGAGGATCCTAAGTTAAGGTATATCTAACACCGGTAGTACACCATTCAAGTGGCAATTAAGGGAGTTAAGCAATTCAGAACTTTTTTCCCCTTTAATCATTATCGCGCTTCATTCTCTTTTAGACAAATTGAAGAATGCGGGCATGAATGTCAGGGTAACAGAATCTGCTATTACTGTTAGAGGTGAATCTGATTCCCACTATTTTGAATTCTAGCTTCTTTCTCTCTGTTCAAAATTTAGCTCTTGTGTAGATGCCACAAGGAGGGACCGGTTAAGGAAGAGGTTTTCTATGGTGTGGACACCGAAGGATCGAGCGAACATACATTTGTCTTAGCGTCAAGCTTCTCTGGATCTTATCACATGCTCGTTGATATGTTGGCAAAGCAAGTCGCTCGTGAGATTACAGGACCATCCATTGAGGGTGGTTCATCTATTAGTATGCATTTAATCCAGAGATCGCCATTCTTCATTTGTTAATTTCTTTTTACTTTTACTTAACCACGAGGAGTTTTAATTGTAGGACCAACCACTGGGACCGATAAAACTACAATCATCGGCATTTCTGACCAGCTTGAGGGTTTTGTCTCTTCATCATTGGAGTAAGCCGTGGCTACAGCTCAGCTGCCTAGTTCCCAGCTTCAGGCTACTATCCATTCAGATCCGATGATTACAGACGTCGCAAGATCATTCGGAGGAGTCGATATACCGATGATTGTTATGTCTACCAAAATTCCATTAGTTCCTAAGGTAGGAATGGCGGAGCCAAGCATAGAGTGTCGAACTGAAGGGACTTCTACTGACGCTGGTAAGTTCATAACTTACTCTGAATTTCCAGACGATATTTCAAAATTTCTTATCCCTCTGCAAAATTATTTGTAGGGCTTCTATCATCCCCATACGAGCGCATCATGGCCTTGTTGTCCGATATTGATCCAAGCAAAGACATATTCAGCATGGATCTCGATAGTTTCGTCACCTTTGTGGGTAGAATGATTAAGAAAATCCTTCATCATGGATATTCTTTTGATCAGTTCAGGTGATCTCTCACCCGTCATATGACGATGATTAGAGAGAAGGGATACTCAGAGTTAGCTGATTCCCTCACTGCAGATTTTGTTGTATTGGAGCATGAATTCTAAGAGTTTGGGGAGTTGAAGGCTACTTTTTGTGGCTGATCGGTTGGAGTCCGAGCTGAAGCAATAGCATAACACCAGATTATCTATTAGGAGTGAAGTTCAGTCATAGGAGGGCTCTGTTATGCAGATGATGGCCTATCTCTCGAGGAAGGACAAGGCTACGGCTGAATTACTTAGCTCTATAGCCTCGGCCAATGAGGAGATAGACGATCTTGAAAAGGCCCTGAAGTACACCAAAGAATCTCGTGCCATTCTTGAAGATGAACTAGCAGACACTGCAAGCTCCCGAAGACAGGCACTTGAGAAGCTAGAGCCTCCACAGAAGAAACTGGTCAGGTTAAGAAGCAAAGCTACAAGGATATTAAACACTTCTAAAGATTCCATCCGAGCTGATCTACAGGCTAAGCTTGAGCAGACTTATGCATATAAGCTCTCTAGGTTGAAACTTCGGATTCTCAGTCGTAGATTGCATTCGGATTGATAGCCTTCGCTCTTGTGTCTTCATTTTGATTGGACTTTATTAATGAAAACAAAGTATTTTACTTAGCACATTTTTGTTTTTTATTATGATTTTTATCCCATCCGGAACAAATAATCACAATACTTATAGGATTTTTGGCAAACCCATAACCATCAACGAATTTGGTGTGTTTTTACCGATTACCGTTTGATTCGGGCTAGCATGCAGATTGTTTAAGTCTGTTCCACATGTAATGTTATGCTAAGAGAATAAACTCTCTTAGACTTGATGCTATGATTTTGAATACATAGACTTTATCGTCTTCATGGGAACGAATCACCCAGCAACACGTGTTAGGCGTAGATTTATCTCTACTTAGGGGTCGAGATAAATTCCCTCAGACATTAATTATGGTGTCTTTTTTCCACAAGATATATTAACTTGCAGCATGTGTTAGATGCAGACTTATCTATATTTAGGGTCGAGATAAATTCCCCCATGCGTAAAGAACATGGATTGTGGTTATGGAAAGGTTGTGTCTTCTCTAGGGGCAAAGACAAACCCAATGCTGGAGAGAAAGAGTTTTATATTCTATCTCCTGCAAAATAAACTCAAAGTAAGATTTTCACTCTGAGAATCGACAAGATCCGGATGACCCTAACCTTTATAGGATTGGTTACCCGATCTAAAGACAAATTTCTCATTTATCAAGATAATGCTAGAGAGGAAGAATTTTATATTCTATCTCCTGCAAAAGAAACTCAAAGTGAGATTTCAACTCTGAGGATCGACAAAATCTGAATAACCCTAACTTTTATAGGATTGGTTACCCGATCTGAAGAGAAATTTCTCATTTATTGAGATGATGCTGGAGAGGAAGAATTTTATATTCTATCTCCTATTGTAAAAGAGACTCAGAGTAGGATCTCCACTTCGAGAATCTGGAAAGGTAAAACTAAGAGTAGGATCTACACTTCGAGAATCAAAGAGATCTGGATAACCCTAATTTTTATAGGATTGGTTACCAGATCTAAAGACAAATTTCTCATTTATCAAGATAAAATTCCAACTTTGGTGTAAACCGTAGGAAGGTTTAACCAAGTGGGGGCTTGGGATGATCATAACTGTATAAAGGTTTGATCGTTCAATCTTGGGTGGATGCCTTTCGTTTATCGAAAGGGAATTCTGATTTTAAAAATGGACCTCTCATTCATTGAAGGAATCAAGAGGGGATTTTGGCTTTAGTCCTAATTATAGGAAGGTTTGACCAAGAAACAGTAGGAGTGGAGGTATAAATAACAGTGGAAATGTTGATTTGTACAAATCACTCAGTGGGGGGGTCTTTGGTGTCAAGTGACAGGGACTTAACATGAAGAGGTTCGACTATTACCATAGATCATCATATTAAGATTTTAAGTGCTGTGTTAGGACTTTAATAGTGGGAGTGTTAAGTACACAGACACAGTGGGAGTTGGGGTGGACCCAATCACAAAGAATTTTGCGGACTCACTGTAAATTGATTTGATCAGTGAGATATTTTATGGTGGAAGATTGTGAATCATTAAGTACTCCACCATTACACTATAGGAGTTTTGTGAGGAAAGATTGACTGAATGAAATTATTGAATCTCATCTCGACGCAAGAAGGCTCCAAAACATAGTGGGAGTGGGTAGAATTAAACCTGGCGATTGAAATCAACTAAGGATTATGGACGAATGAAGGAAGATTTTTTTTTTATTATCTTTCACTTTGCAAGAGAATCCTAGCCATCTGGAAGATACTAATGACCGAAAAGGGTTTTGGCAAAAAGCAGATGAACTGTGTTTCATCCTTGAAGAACCTCAAAGTCACAGTGGAAGCTTCGTGAAGGAAGATTCACTTGATGAAGTCATTGAATCTCATATCAACGAAAGACGCTCCGAAAATCACAATGGGAGGGTTTTAATCATGTTGGAAATGATTAAATAGCCATAGTGAGGAGGTCCTTAATTATTATTTTTCTATATCATGATTAAGAATGAATTATTCGGATGATTGGTCTCCATCCTGGATAATCAGCCGATCCTGAGTTATCCTTAAAAATACCATGGATAGTATTCTTCAGGAACTTCCCATTAAATAGGTTACCCCGAGCATATTGGAGATAGTACTTCTTTAGGAACTTCTTATTTATTGGTATCATAAGTTTGTCACCGTTTTGAGTGACCAAGCGATATACGCCGTTTGAGTAAACTGTTTCTATCACGAATGGTCCTTCCCATTTAGGTTAGAATTTTTCCTTCTTCTTGGAATTGAGAATCATCGGTTGTCAAACGACAAGGACCAAGTCTCCTTCTTTAAAGCTCCACTGTCAGACTTTCTTATCGAAAGCCCTGGAGATTCTGGCTTGATAAAATTGAATTTGCTACTGAGCTTCTAAGTGCTTTTCATCTAACATCTTGAGTTCTTCAAGACGTTTTTGATGTTGTTCGTCGGTCGTCATCCCTGTTGCGAGAGCAATAAGCAGGGATGGAATTTGAATCTCTAACGGGAGGACGGCTTCACATCCATATACCAGAGAATACAGTGTTGCCCTAGTAGGCATGCAGACTATGGTGTGATAGGCCAAGAGAGCTTCATCAAGTTTGTCATCTCAGTCTCGTTTGTTAGTTTTCACGAGCTTCGACAAAATCTTTATGATTGTCTTGTTGAAGGCCTTATCTAATCCATTTGCAGTGGGATTGTATGCCGTTGGCGAGACGTCTTCAATTTTGAACTTCCCACAGAATTTTATGAAAGCGTTACTGACAAACTAAGGGCTGTTGTCATGCACGATTTACCTTAGAACACCATATCAATAGATAATATGGTATTTGATGAATGCGACAACGTTACTCGTCTTCACTTCTTTAAACGGAATTGCTTCGGCCTACTTGGAGAAGTAATCAGTAATCGCTAGGATGAAGCGGTCACATTTAACTGATGGTGAATAAATAGGACCGACAATGTTCATTCCCCATGTCACAAATGGCCATGAAGTAGCCGAAGGGTGTAAGTGCTTCAGGGGTTGGTGCATATAATTTGCATGTACTTGACATGCGTGGCATCGTCAAGCATAGTTAACTACGTCCTTGACCATGGTTGGCCAATAATATCTCATTCTTCTGAGTCGATCTCAGAGTTTGGGACCGAGTTGGTATGCACCATAGGTTCTTTCATGCGCTTCCTTAAGAGCTTCCTCCGTCTCTTTGGTTGAAAGACATCGGAGTAGCAGACCATCATATACGTGATGATATAGCGTCTGAGTTGTTGTATTATAATAAAATATCGGTGCTCTTCGTCGGACCGAGTCTCTTTCTTTTATTTCTTCTCATAAAATATCATACAAGATATAATCAATAATAGGAAAACGTCAGTCTCGGGTTCGAGTTCAATTTCGGTCGCATGCACTTCTTTGGCATCTAAGGCGAAATCTGGTATGAAGAGTTGTGAGTTCTTACGGTGACTAATTGTTCTATTTTAGGAGGCTATACCGGAGATATTGCTAATGTCGCCAGTGCATCTACATATGTATTTCGGAGGCACGGGATATACTCGATGAAAAATCTATCAAATGAGTCTGTCATCTCAATGACCGCCTTGTGGTACGAAATCAGACTCTGGTTTCTGACTTGTATTCTCCACGCATTTGGTTGACTATTAGTTAAGAATCACCAAAATCTTCGAGGTACACGACCCCCAGATCTTTGGTGAAACTGAGTCCAATGAGCAGCATGTTGTACTCGGCTATATTGTTAGAGCATTTTCCAATTAATGAGTGGGCTTGGGGTATCACATGCTTCTCTGGGAAAATTAGGACAACTCCGACTCCTGTAGAGATTTTAAAATTACCAGGAGGACTTGCCACATTGGTCGCTTGAGAAGCACTGTCGAAGTACAATTGCCACACGTGATGATGAAAGGTAGTGTTGACTTAGTGGGTTTCATTCTGTAAATCTTCATATAATTCAGCTATGTCCATTGTAGGGTTAGTTTCCAGAAGATCACAAATTGTTTGTCCTTTAACTAACTTCTGTTGCTTGAAGTGCAGGTCATATTGGGATAAGAGCAAGGCCCATTTCACTAAATGCTAATTCATGAAGGTTGGTTGCATCATGAATACCTAGACTGGGTTAACATTGGAGATGACGTAAATCATCTATCCAACGAGGTAGTGCTACATCTTTTAGATGGCGAACACAAAGTGAGGCATTCCTTCTCGATCATTAGGTACCAAGATTCGGCACCCACCAAAGTTCGACTTAGATAATATATCGCCTACTCGTGACCATTGTCATCATCTTGTGTGAGTAAAGTACTTAACGAGTGGTTCATCACCTTGATGTAAATCAAGAATGGTTTACCTGACATTGGTGCTATAAGAACAGGAGGATTTGAGAGATATGCTTTGATATCTTCAAATGCCTTTTGACAAGCGTCATCCTAGATAAAAGATACGCCCTTTTTTGTGAGCTTTGAGAATTGTTGACTTTTCTCGGATATGTTCTATATGAATCGCTGGATGTAAGCGAGCCGCTGTAGTCCCCTGAGTTCTTTGAGGTTACTCGGGGGTTGCAATTCATGTATCACTTTCACTTTGTCGGGATCAATATGGATGCCCTTCGTGGTTATGATGAATTCGAGGAATTTATCGCTGGACATTCAAAGGAAAGACTTGGTAGGGTTCATCTTCAATTGGTGACTCCGCATGAGATCGAACATTGTCCTCAAGTCTTTAATGTGGTCATCTTTGTTACGGCTTTTAACGACTGATACGGGTGTATCTTCTTCTCTTCGGGAGCTTAGCGATCCTCAT
>BQKN01062578.1:72848-85040 GCA_022839385.1 Asparagus kiusianus
CTTGATAATTCCGCGATCAAGAGTGCTCGCACAGCAACTCGTATCAACGACCAAATCGTCAATGTAGCACTCGACGGTCTTCCGAAGGTGTTCTTGGAAAATCTTCGTTATTGCTCGTTGGTATGTGGCACATGCATTCTTCAAGCTGAAGGGCATGACTGTGTAACAAAAGATGCTGAGGGGCGTTCTGAACATAGTATGCTTTTTGTTATTTGGATACATCTTGATTTGATTGTATTCTGAGAACCCATCCATGAAGGACATTCTCTCAAATCCACATGTGTTGTCATCCGTGATAGGGAGAGGAAAGTCGCCTTTCGGGCAAGAGGTGTTCAGGTCTCTAAAATCGATGCAGATCCTGATTTTCCCATTCTTCTTCAGAACCGAAACGATGTTCGCAAGCCAATCGGGATGTTGCTCTTCCCGGATGAAACCTAAATCAATTAACTTTTTGACTTTAGTTTTGATTGCCTCCATAATCTGCAGACGAAACCGTCTTTGTTGTTGCTTGACAGGTTTAACATTCGGTTAGATGTTGAGGTGGTGTATCACCACGTTCGGATCAAGTCCTAGCATGTCTTCGTAGTTCTAAGCGAAAACATCTATATACTCCCAAATGAAAGCAACCAATTCTTCTTTCTCATATGGTGGAAGGCTATCACTGACGAAAATTGGTTTCGGGTTGGCTTCATCGCCTATGTTTACTGGACAACTTTATCCTCGGTGGGAGGTTTTTTTTGTTCGAACCGGTCACTATATTATATATTTAGGTGGTGGATCCATGGTCTTCCCAAGTTAGCAGTTGATCATCTTCTTCCATTGTGGTGGGATCGACTGTGATCATGTTCGACATTAGCCCTTTGAACATCTCTCCAATGCTAACGTCAGAGTCCTAATTTGAAGAATCAGACGAGTACCTATCTTTATTCACTAACTGGCCAATGACTTGCCAGCATCATTCGTCTTCGAATGTAGAGACATAGCCTAGACCTCTTCTGTACGCGTAGTAATTATCAAGTTTCCCCTTTAGTACATAAGCAGCCTTAGTCGGAATACGAGGACCTCGACCGAAGCAAAGTCCTTCCCCAAGTGCGAGATTGTATCCCCATTTTTCCATGAGGTTACGCCCTTTTAAACTGTTTTTAGACAAATGAGGACCAGTCTTTTCATCGTCACTATTATCCCTCGAAAAATGGTCTGGTAGCGAAGACATCTCCCCTTTACCATAAATTGTCTCCTTTCGACCCTTTTTCTTGGCAGGAATGACCAGGGTCATCCCGAATGAGTCTTTCCTATGCTTCTTTATCACGCAAGATGAATGGAGCAGCATGTGTAAGTCGGGGTCATCGTATAGCCCCTTTATTACCTTATTAAGAGAAGGCGAGTACTCTAAATCGTCATTTATTTCAGTTTTGACAAGTTGCCAATTAAAACTATCGTCTGACGATTCTCCACCGCCAAGATTGATTACAAAGGGTATAATGTCATTCAATACAAAACCATCATCATAATCAAGCCCAACTTCGGTATCAGCTTCTTCTCCGTTGTCTGTACCTTGGACCAATGGTTTAGTATCGAATTCAACACCGTAAAGAATGGAGTTGGTAAAATAATTTTCCAACCTCTTAAACGGTTGCTTATCCGCGACCACCATCTTGACCTCACTATTAGTGTCTACATATTTGAGACACTGCTAGAGGGTGTAGGGGACTATAATATTACTATGGATCTAAATTCAACCTAATAGTAAGTTATAGGAAGTCTCTACATCGATCACATAGCATGTGACCTCGAACTTCAGATTTCTAAGCTGGCACTTCACTCAGATTTTACCCAATGGCCTCGACCCACTTGTATTGAACCTGTAGATAACAGTGCATGTAGAAGCCAACTTGTTAGCTAGAATTCTGAGACTGTACATCAATCGGAGTGGCATGATACTAACAGCGGAACCCGGATCAACTTGGATCTAGTTAACAACGCTGGAGTAATGTATCCGGTGAAATACAAAGGTCTGTCATGCTTTGAATTCCTTACTTGCATGTCCTCCTTGGTGAAAGTGATGCACGGGAATTGTTTGGCCTTGAGGTTGCAATGTTGAGCTGACGACTCTGGTTCTTCAGGGATCGGCTTGATCTCAGTAAGGAACACATCAGAATCGGCCAAGGCTTCTTGTAGAGCTTCCCTGGTGTCTTTAGATAAATGCAATAACTCATATAGAGTTATCCTCACTGGGATGTTAGCCAATTGGGTCATAACATCAAAGTGGTATTGAATGTTCAAACTTCCCGATTTGTCTCACCCAATCAGACGATTGAATCGAGACTGCTTCGGGTTCTAAACCTCTTGGTTCTGGGGTTCTTTAACCTTCCTGCTTAGCTGCAGCCTCCTTTTGTTGAGGAGTTTCTTCAGAAGGTTTAGTATTAGTTGTGACCACCCCCTGCTCAGCTGATTGATCGGCCACATTAGGATAGTTGAACTGATACTCGTTCCCACTTCTAGTAGAAAAGGTCGGTTCTCCACTAGTAGAAAAAGCTTTATGCTCATCATCGGAAAGTAGGAAGGTGGGGATCCCTTCGTCATTTTCCTCCAGAATCGCTATAGTAGCGCAACAAGATTTTCCTTTTCCCTTAGATTTGGATTTCTTCTTGGAGGAAGACCCTCTCTATTGCTCATCTTGAAGTAGATCGGGATGAACCCAAAGAATTTCATCATTAGAGGTCGTATGTGGCACTAGGCCTTTCTAGCGTTGCCCGTGAGGATCTTCATTAACAGTCTTCATCTCTATTTTCGTCATGGGTTCTGGTTGAAACCACATGAGAGGAATAGAGCCGAAGCTAATGCTCACTGCATTCGCACCCACCTTCCTTTCTATGGGTTGCTTTGTGGTGATAATCCCAACATCAATCAAGGCTTGAATCTTGTCTTTGAGGGCATAATATGTCTTAGTGCGATGATGAACCGCCCTATGGAATGTGCAGTATCATGGATCTATAGTCTTCTTGGCTCCCTCGTGATTGGTGATTAGGGGTAGCTTGATCTTGTTATTCTCCAACAGGTACTTGAAGATATCGGGGACCACATCTTCCTTGAAGGAGTATTCCTTTGGGAATTTTAGCTCAGAAGTCTTCTGTTGCCTTTGAGATCATTGTTGCCACTAAGGTGATTGTTCCTTTGGCACCTGTTGTTGTGGCTATTGTTGTTGTTGCGCTTGCAGTTGGAAGGTCTGGTTGGCATCCACTGCATTTGCTTGCGTCTTCTCTTTACCATGAGGGACGAAGTTCTGCTTTGAGGCATTAGCCATTGGTTGACCTCTTTCAACCTTCTTCTTTTTAAGGAAGCGTTCGACTTGCTCCCCGCACACCTTCAATTCTTTCCAAGTCTTAGATGGTGCTATACCCATAGCTTCCAGTATGTCCAAAGAAAGATTGTTGTGACACGTTTGGAGGATGAATTCCTCTGTGACCGGATCTTGGTAGTTTATTGCCTTATTTCGAAAGCACTTGATGAAGCTCTTGACTGATTCTCCGTCCTTTTGCTTCTCATCAAATAGTGTTCCGATTGACACCTCAGTATCGTCATCGAAGAAGTTGGTGAGAAACATGCTCTCCGTGTCATCCAAGCTATTGATACTTTCTGGCTTGAGACGACGGTACCAATCAAAGGCAGCTCAGCGTAGGGTGCCGACGAATGACCAGACCATCAAGGATTCATTGCCGGAGATCAAACCCAGGTGAGACTTAAAGTAAATCAAGTGTTGAGTGGACGAACCACTTTCGTTGAATGGTGTGAAGTTAATTAAGTTGAACTTCGCCGGATGTGGAATCGACTCCCACTCGGATAAGGACATGGGATGACTACCTTCTTTACCTCTTGAGTAGACATCAAAGCATTAACCTTGCTCTCAAAGTCTTTCATCTTCACATCTTCACCTGCATCTCTCTTTTAGCGATGAGGACCAATAGGACCACCCCTAGTGTTAGTATTGTTGGTGGGGCTACCCCTAGTGTTGGTATTATTATTAGGGCCACCCCTAGCATCTTTGTCGTTGAGAGGGGTATCGGCATTGATATTCTCCTCCACTTCTGGGTCGCTGTCTACCTGACTGGTAGTGTTGTGACAACTGGATTCACCATATTGATTTGATAACTCTTGGAGTTATTGGGCATGTAAATCCTTGACCGGTTGTACAACCATTTCCATCTCGATTTTAAAATCTTCCTTCTGTTTGGCCAAGGCCTCTTGAAAGAGTTAAGCCATCTGCTCAGTAGTGATCATGAACGATTCTTGATTTCATCCCTCGTTAGATACTATATTGTCTAAAGCAATTGCAGAGTTTGCATCTGATGCTTCATCATCTGAGGAATGCCCTCTCCTCAGACTAGGTCTGATAGTCTCGGACCACAGCCAAGTGAGATGCTAAGATGCCTCGAGCAAAGGATTAGGACCGGAATTTATACGAGTTGCCGTGCGATCACTCTTGATCGCGGAATTATCAAGAGTGGGTAGAGAAGAAGATGACGGAAGAACACAAGAGTTATAATTAGGGCGAAAGAAAATACCTTCTCTAGATTATGAGAATCAATTGGATTTACAAAATCTCTCTCTCACAATCTCTCTAGATCAAAGAACAACCTCCCTGATCTCTTTTCTAATTACAATCTGAGTAATTAACCCTAGAAAAGTCGTGTTTCTATTTATACTAAACAGAAATCCTAAACGGTGCAGGAAATAGGCCCAGGCCCATAACCGCTACGCGGTCGACCGCAGTGACCAAGTCGGTCGACAGGCCAGAACATCGTTTTCTGGAAAATCGCTTGCAGGGTTTTCTGTCGATCGCAGCACCTACATCGATCGACCGCTCTTAGTCCAGAGACACGGTCTGGGTCTGTGCACTAAGTGGTCAACCGCAGTGACACATGCGGTCGACCGGATAGAGCCCAACTGTATTCCTGCAGTTTGACGAATCCTTCGACTTGGCGCCCTCTAATGACCTCGTCCACGACTCCTCTATTCTATTCTCAAGATACCATGAGAATCATCTATCCTCAAGCTCCCATGAGGATCGCTAAGCTCCCGAAGATAAGATACACCCGTATCATGGGTCCCCCCTTTAGGAACTTAAAGTCCCATTCAAATTAGAACTTCAGTTGAGGGAACTCGCGAGCCCCTCCTTCTCTGTTGAACCATTAGCCCTGCTAGGAACCTGACCTTAACATCCAATGAGAAACGACTCCTTCGTTCCCCGCCTCGTCGTGGTCGTCTTCCGTTCTAAAATGCAATCTTCATTCAGTGGCTCCTCTCTATCAAACCACAAGTCTTCAACATGCGGTAAGATCATCTTGTCATCACCTTCATCATCCAATAACGGAGGTTCAAACAACTTCAAGTACTCGGCATTGATCACTGAATACATGCCTAAGTAAGGCGGCAAATCTAATCGAAAAGCGTTATCGCCAATCTGATCGAGAATCCGAAACGGACCATAACGAATAGGCTTCAACTTCTTCCCTTCTCCTTTTAACCTCTCCTTACTCAATTTTAGCCATACCATATCACCTTTACTAAAGTTACAAGGAACCCGATGTTGATCATGCTTCGCCTTGTACTTAGCTTGTGATTTCGTCAATTGAGCTTCAACCGTGGCATGAATATGTGCAATCTTCTCAAGAAATCACTGAGCACGTTGTCTTTCACTCCCCTCCTTACCGTCCACTGTGGCTTCACACAAAAACACAAGATCGAACGGGCTCGGCGGTAGAAATCCATAACAAGTCTCAAACGGTGACTTTCTGGAAGATCCATGAATCGCCCGATTACAAGCAAACTACAAATATAGTAAACTCTCATCCCAAGTCTTAGGATGCCTGGAATTATACCCCCGCAACATGTGCACCATAGTCCGATTGACTACCTCCGTTTGTCCGTCTGTTTGTGGATGAAAGGCCGTGCTCTTCTTCAATTTAGTGTCCATCAAACTCCACAAAGAATCCTAGAAATACCCGAGAAAGCGGCTATCCCGATCCGAAATAATCGAGCTCGGCAACCCAAAGTGCTTCCACACATGCTCAAAGAACAATTGTGCTGCACCCGCTCCCGTCACGGTCTTCTTACAAGGAATCAATATCACCATCTTGCTGAACCGGTCCACCACAACGTACAAATAGTCATGCCCGCGCTTCGTAGTCGGCAACCCTCCTAGAAAATTCATAGAAATACTCTCCCACGGCCTAGAAGGAACCGGTAATGGTAGGTACAATCCCCTCTTCATGTTAGAAAGCTTCGAAATACAGCATAACTTACACCCTCCAACATACTTGGTCACATCATCAAGCATTCGTGGCCAAAACACATGTCGCCGTAGATTGAGAAGCGTTTTCTGAATGCCAAAATGCCCTTGCACAAGTGAGGTATGTGCTTCCCGAATCCACTGTAACCTATCACCATCCTCCGGAATGCATAGTGATGTCCCACGATACAACAAGCCATCTTCTCCAAGTGCATACTCCCCCCTTCGACAAGCCTTCACCTTCTCAAACACACTACCGAAGTCTCTACTGGATGCGTATAGATGTACATACTCCAAAGGAACCAAGGGCTGAATACGCGTCACCACCAATAAAGACCGTATCGGCGGACGAGATAACATATCGGCCAACTTGTTCGTCGCCCCCTTCTTGTACCTAATAATGATGTTGAAAGCTATCAAATAAGACATCCACTTCATGTGTCGTGCCTGTTGTAGCTTCGTCTGGGCATGTAAGAACTCCAACGGCTTATGATCCGAATGCACGACCACCTCCTTTCCCAACAAGTACACCCTCCAATGCTTAATTGCTTGATATAGTGCATAGAATTCCTTGTTGTAGGTTGGGTAGTTCGCAACAGCACCTGAAAACTTCTCAGAATGGTATTCCACCGGCTTCCCATCCTGAATCAACACCGCGCCCATCGTATAACTAGACGCGTCGGTCTTCACCTCGAAAGTCCGCTGCAAATTCGGCAATGCCAACACTGGTGCCTCTGAGATCTTCCTTTTTAGCAACTGAAAAGCCTCCTCATGCGTCCTTCCCCACTCAAACTAAACTTTAGCCTTTGTGAGGCCATGTAACGGTGCCGCATAAGTCAAAAAATATCGAATGAACTTGCGTAAATACTGGCAAGCCCCCATGAAGCTCCTTACCTCAGTCACTGTCTTCGGCGTCGGCCACCTCGTGATCACCTCCACCTTGCCTGGATCTATCCTCCGCTGGCCCTTCCCTACGATGAAGCCGAGATACACCAACTCGTCCTTCCCGAACTCACACTTCTTCCCGTTGAGCTTCAGCTGTCCGTCCTGCAACACTTCAAATACCCTCTCAATATGAACGAGATGCTCCTCCCAATTCCTGCTGTACACCAAGATATCATCAAGGTAAACTATCACCAAATCCTCTATAAAAGGTCACAACAAATCATTCATAAGCCTCATAAAGGTAGCTGGAGCGTTGCACAATCCAAACGGCATCACCATCCACTCGAACAGGCCCTGTTTGGTCTTGAACGCAGTCTTCCAAGTGTCTTCCTCCCGAATCCTCACCTGATGGTAACCAGACTTCAAATCCAGCGTCGTGAAAAACCTCGCTCCCTCCAACTGGTCCATAAGATCATCAATCCGTGGTAATGGGTAGCGATTCTTGATGGTTATCTTGTTGAGCGCCCGGTAATCTACGCACATACACCAGCCTCCATCCTTTTTGGGCACCAACAACACTGGTGACCCGCAAGGCGAACAACTCGGCACAATCACTCCCGTCTCCAAGAGCTCCTGAACCTGCTTCTTGATCTCCTCGGACTCTTGTACTGATGTGCGATAGAATCTTATGTTAGGTAAGGAACTCTCCCCGGTCAACATAATCTCATGCTCTACACCTCGACGTGGTGGTAGTCCCGTGATCTTCGAAAACAAGTCCGCATACTTGGCCTTTAACCTTTCAAGATCTCCCTCCTGAAGCTTGCTTAAAGTGGACAAGCACATCCTACTCAGCTGCTCTTCATACGACCGAATGAACAATAAAACAAACTTCCTACCCGCATTCACCAACCTCTTAGCCTGAGTCACCGTCACCAAGCTCGTCTCCTGTGGAAGAGATGCCGAATGAAAAATGAATTGCTCGCCATCCTTGGTGAACGTATACTTTTGGGCTCGCCGATCATATACTGCGTATCTATCCCACAAATAAGGATTGCCCAAAATAACTTGGCAAACATCCAACGGAACCACGTCGCATGTGACCTCGTTAATATACGACTCATGGAGTGCAAATCTAAATGAACACTGGTTCACCACACTCAATCCCGCCTCCTTCTGAATCCACCCTAATGGATAGAGCTTCGGATGCTTCACCGTCTTCAATCCCAGCTTCTATACTAATGCCTCAGATATTAGATTTTTCTGACTTCCTGTATCTACAATAGCATCCACTAAACTGGTTTTGACCTGCAACTTCAGAACAAAAAGCTGCTCCCTCGGGTCGTCATCTTCTTTAGTGGCCTGCTTCCCCGCCATAAGGTTAAGACTGCTATTGGGTTCAGTCATCCCGGGAACCTCCTTCGGACCTTGCGCTATCACGTACGCCTTCTTCTCCTCCTTCTTCTTCAACCCTTTTGGCTTTAGATGAGGATACTTATCCCAGCAATGATCAGCTACGTGCCCTGTCTATTTGCAGTGATTGCATGTCAATCCTGCTTTCCCCGAGTCACCCTTCTTCTTCTTCTCATCCTTAGACTGAGAACCACCTGTCTTGCTCCCCGATGGTTTAGAATCCCCCTTTGTCTCGTTGCCCTTCTTTTGCCTGCCCTCAATGGCTATGGCCTTCACGCTCGCCTCTGTGATTGTCTTAACCGAAAACAGCTTCATCTCTTTTCGGATGTAATCATTCAGACCCGCCATGTACTTCATGAAGATGGAGTACTCGTCCGTTGCGATGTTTAGAACCATCGCCTGCTGCTGGAACTCCGTAGTGTACTCTTGAACAGTCTGATTAAACTTTTGGTGCAAGCCATACCACTTGTACCAACGCTCCTCAAGGAACCCTACTGGATAAAACTGTTTCCGAAGTAGCTCCTTGAACTTGTTCCACGACGCCGCTTTCTTCTCCCGTTTGCAATAGGATTTCCACCACGTCAACGCGTGCCCTGAAAGCTTCAATATCACGAACACTATCTTCTCCTTGGAAGAATATCCGTAGAGAGTTTAGTACATCTCCATACGTTCGATCCAATCATCAAGCTTCTCCATATTGATACTCCTATCATAAACAGGAATCTCAACCTTGAAGTCAATCTTCAGATTCTGGTAATTATTCTTACCCCCTTGATGTCCAACAATCTTGACAATCTCAGTCTCCCCCTCCGAATCAGATTCCTCGCTCTCTTTGTCGGATTCGACGAGTTTCTTCTTACCCTTCGAAGAAGATTCCTCCTTGTTGTCACCTCCGTTGACGAGACCCACGAGTTGAGTAAGAGTCGTCCCGATCATCTCAATCTGCTTCTCCATGGCATCAAGTCTTACTGAATTATCTGCTTCAGTCATCTTCTCCTTCCTTAATTTTTAGACTCCCTCCAAGGAAATAAGAATCTCGCCAAGCTTCTTGTACTGTGAACGAGTAAGGACCATACACAGGCTCCCCCTTCACAGGATCTAGGTTCTCTGATACCAACTTGATACGAGTTGTCGTGTGAGCACTCTTGATCGTGGAATTATCAAGAGTGGCTAGAGAAGAAGACGACGGAAGAACATAAGAGTTATACTTAGGGCGAAGGAAAATACATTCTCTAGATTATGAGAATCAATTGGATTTATAAAATCTCTCTCTCACAATCTCCCTACATCAAAGAACAACCTCACTGATCTCTTTTCTGATTACAATCTGAGTAATTAACCCTAGAAAAATCGTGTTTCTATTTATACTAAACAGAAATCCTAAACGGTGCAAGAAACAGACCCAGACCCATAACCGCTATGCGGTCGACCATAGCGACCAAGTCGGTCGACCGGCCAGAACATCGTTTTCTGGAAAATCGCTTACAGGGTTTCCAGTCGATCGCAGCACCTACATCGGACGACCGCTCTTAGTCCAGAGACACAGTCTGGGACTGTGCACTAAGCGGTCGACCGCAGTGACATATGCGGTCGACCGGACAGAGCCCAACTGTAATTCCTACAGTTTGACGAATCCTTCGACTTGGCCGCCTCCAATGACCTCGTCCACGACTCCTCTACTCTATTCTCAAGATACCATGAGAATCATCTATCCTCAAGCTCCCATGAGGATCGCTAAGCTCCCGAAGAGAAGATACACCCGTATCAGGAATGCCAGGTTGACTTCCCCTTGTCGGCCATGTTGATAGTGACCTCTGGGAATTCATAACCTTAACTGGTTGATCTTCTTTTGCGGAAGCACCTTGGTTTGGATTTGGATGCTTCAGTGGAGATCCTTTCGAATACTGAGACCCTTCATGGAGCGGTCTTGGGGCAACTATATTCTGATAATACTATCCTGATTAACCTCTCACAAGGATAGTGAGAGTCCGATCATGGAGTATTTCTCTTTCGAGATTTGTTCATACCCCAGTCTGATAGTACAACTCCATCGACATTGTGGCCGGAGCAAACTATTGTTGGCCATATAGTTTTGATGATGATTTGTCAAATAATTTATTGCTAATATGTTTTCTAGTCTTTGTTGTTTGGTTTTCTCTTTTCAGGTAATTCAACACACGACAATCAAGAGTTAAAGATTCAAGTTCATGTGTGTGCATTCACCTAGGTATAAGAGTAGTTTGCTTACATATATTGTATGTTTATATTTAAGCTCAATATATGAACACTTAACACATATTTGACGTTTTCTATCATATAAATGATGTTTCATCAAACTTTGTTACAATAGTTTTTATTTCATGCAGCTCATTTATACTTTATTATATATGTTTAATGTATGCATGACATATATATACGTGTTTACAAGTCACATCTCAATTTTCATGTTGGCAAAAAACAGGTTTTATGAACACTTTTCAAAAATAGTGAGTTTTCACAAACGAAAATTGCTTTTCCAAAAATTCCTTTTCAAACATGTTTATTTTATCATTTAGAAACTTTCCCTAAATTTTTACTATTTTTGGAATTGATTTGATATTTTTAAAGTATTTTCAAAATCAATCCAAAATCTGTCAATTGCCATATATCAGTTTACGGTCGATTGTCACGGTCGATCGCCAGCAGTTATCTTCTTAACTATGGCTTTTAGTTGTTCGCGGTCGACCATGACGGTCGACCGTAGCTCATCCAGAGACTTTCGCGGTCGACTGCCACGGTCGACCTCCAGCTTTCAAAATTGTTTTTCAGCATTTTTGTGCTTCGCGGTCGACCGCGACATTTCCACGGTCGATTGCCGAACTCATAATTGCTTTCTCAATGGCTATATTCTGATTTGATTCTCTGGGGCTATTTTGGTCATTTTAAGTTGGTTTTGGCTAAAATTTTGAGTGGGTATAAATACCCCATTACTGTTCTCTTTCAATAGACCAAGTTTTGTTTTTACAAGGAAGTTTTAACAAAATCTTAAGTGTGTTTAAAGAGTTGTTTTAAGTTGATTCTGATTATCTGTTTCAAAAGAAGTTTTCTACAACAAGAAGAGGCATTCAATTCAACTAAGGATCCTATCCTCATCATCCTCCATTGTTCTTCTTGTTTATTAAGAAGTTTTCCTAACTCATCTTTTCATATAGCTTATAATTTTATTTTCATATCTTAGCTATATTTATTAAGTTATACATTTTCATTCACTTTTATCACACACACTGTATTGAGCTTAATATTCCATACTATATATTGTGGGTTGTGGTGTGTGATTTAGTGAGTGTGAGCTTCATTTGCGTTCTCATTTGCTATTGAGAACAAACCATTGTATTTAACCTTTATTTGTGAGTATCACTTGTAATACGCTTGTACACCGAGAAAAGTGTGAGGCGAGAGACGGGGTCGAATCCAATAGGAGTGGCGTCGGTTGACGAACCTAGGAAGACGTTGCATCCGAGCACTTGAGGAGGAGGACATGGGCTAGGTTCCTACACTTAGTGTGTAAAGTGTGATTGCATATGTAGGCGTATAAAATTGCCTATAGGTCCCTTAGCACAGCTCGGCAC
>BQKN01062578.1:107763-129932 GCA_022839385.1 Asparagus kiusianus
TATATATATATATATATATATATATATATATATATATATATATATATGTATATGACTTCTATTAAACTTTTTTAAAGGATTTTCTAAATATAATTCATTTATAGAATTTATATATCTTATAACCCATTGTTATTTGGTTTCTTTAAATTTAATATTTTAAAAGAAAGTTTTTTTATACACGGGAATTCCTATGTCCATTTAACAAATGTTATTTTTTTTACTTTTGCTGTTATTATATCTTTCCCTTAGTTTTTGGTATTTATTTTAAGGTTATTTTGAGCTTTGATATCCCATACTTATTTTTTTGCCCGTAAAGAATCCCAAAGTTCAAACCGTTTGATTTTGTTACCTCATTTTAAGTCACTAAAGTATCGAAGTTAAATTCTGAGAATTTTGAAATCTTTTTTGAGCATAAAATATCTTCGGGTATCAATGTAAAAAATAGTGTAAACTTCAAGTGTTGAAGTACAGATACCATTTTATTTTATTTTCCATTCCTTTAATTTGGACTTAAGAATGATAATTATATTCTTATTAGATTTTTTTGAATGTTATTAATACTCTTTCTTGTTGTAGGGACAACTTCAGAGGCCAAACTATCTTCAATTGGCAAGGGCAAATTACCTATTTTTGTTGACAAAAAAGTTCAATGGATCGTATTTTTAGGTTTAAAATATTTAATTATATATATTATATCTATTTGTTATTTTAGAAAATTTAGGAAAAAGAAATGTTTGATATCTTGAGTTGAGAGAATTAATTAAATATCCTTGGCTATTATTAAATTTATGTTATTTCATCTGTAGATCTATAAGTTTGTTATACTTTATTATACTTTTCTAGAGGAATTTTTTCCCTTTCCTTTTGACAGATTTTTGTATTTGTTGTAATTTAATTTACTATTATTATTCTAAAAGTAGGAAATTTTTATTAGATAGTAAACATTTATTAATTAGAAATTATTATTGTATATTAGAATTTCTTATTTTATATATCCACATGAGTACGAGTCATTTTATTCATTTAAACAATGAGTAAGGAGATATAAATATAAACCAAAACCTAATAAATTTCTACCAAAAGAAAGTATGTAACTTGAAGAAAAGATAAAAAAAATGTACTTGTATTTTAAATGCAGACAAAAGGGACACTTTGCAAATGAATATTAATAATAATAAGCCAAGTGAATATGAGGTATTAAAATTTTAATTATTTTATATATTTAAGATATGTAAAATAATAAATATTTTAATACTTTGAAATAAAATATATTAAATATTAGATATATTTTATTTTAAATGTATTAAATATACTTAAGGAATTTTGTTTAAAAAATTATATTAAGTATATTGAATATTTCATATGGAATATATTAAATAACTAAATAAAATTAATTAACTAAACAATATAAATATCAAGTATAGCTAGAATAAGGAGTGTTTTTCTTAAAAGTGGAATCAATTAAGAAGGGGGAGAGAGAGAGTCCTAAGAGCCAGATGACAATCCTCCACTTTTAAGCTTAGATTTTTTCTAGGGATTTCTTCACTAGAATGTATAGAGTAGTATTAGAATTTGGATTTTAAAATCCTAGTACTGATCATAATCTTAGCAAACCAATTACACTATAAAGTTAAATCCTAGTCCTAAAATCAATAACACTACAAAGTTAAATCCGAATTTTAGTCGTAAAAACAATAACACCTAAAAGTTAAGTCCTAGAAAAATCCTAGTCCTAGTCTCCTAGAGCACGTTTGGCAACATAGTTATTTTGACTTATAAGTATATTTTTACTTGTAAGGTACCAATAACATGTTTGGTGAAGCTTTGCTTTTTAAGGTACTAATAGCATGTTTAGTGAAGCTTTGCTTTTTTTCTTATTTATAACTTATAAGTTGAGAAAAAAATAAGTTGGGATTCCCCAACTTATTTTTCCGCAACTTATAAGGAGTTTTACTTCTTCATGACAAAAGACCAAACTACCCCTCCAAGCCCCTTTATCATCCTACAACGGATCTCCTAATAAGACATTAACTAAATAGTGTCAATATTAGTAATTAATAGGAATAAATAATATGATATATAAAAAATATATAATCTTTAAATATATTTTAATTAAATATTTTATTATTATAGAATAATAAGTATTGATTAATTATATAATTAATAAATATATTTATTATTGATTATTATTTTATCATCCTACAACGGATCTCCTAATACATGTAAGTACAGTTGCAATTGTTTGGTTTAAAATTTAAATTTTGCAACTTATAGTTGCAGCTGTTTGATTATGCTTATAACTTAACATATGCAACTCATAAAATATTTTTAAAAATAATATATTTTTAAAAATAATATATTTTTAAAAAGTAATATATTTTTAAAAAGTAATATATTTTTAAAAAATAATATATTTTTAAAAATTAATATATTTTTTAAAAGTTAATATAATATTTTTAAAAATAATATAATATATAATTTAAAATATATATTATTTTTAGACAATTATATTATTTTAAAAATACAGTATTCAAAAAATATATTATTTTAAAAATATTTTGTTCAAAAAATATATTATTTTAAATATATATTATTTTTAGAAAATTATATTATTTTAAATATATTATCCAAAAAAATTATATTATTTTAAAAATATATTATTAAATAATATATTATTCAAAAAGTATATTATTAAAAAAATATTATTTTAAAAATATATTATTTTAGAAAATTTATATTATTTTAAAAAATATATTATTTTATAAAATTGCATATTATTTTAAAAAATTTATTATTTTAAAAAATATATTAATTAAAAAAATATATTATTTTAGAAAATTATATTATTTTAAATATATATTATTAAAAAAATATATCATTCAAAAAATATATTATTTTAGAAAAATAATAGTATTCCTGGAAAATTTTATTTTTCAAAAAATATATTATTTTAGAAAAATATATTATTTTAGAAAAATTTATTATTTTAGAAAAAATATATTATTCAAAAATTATATTATTTTAAAAAATATATTATTTTTAAAATATATATTATTTTAAAAATATATTATTTTAAAAATAATATATTACTTTGAAAACTAACATATTATTTTGAAGAAATTATTATAATAATAATTATTTTAAAAGATTAATGTTGTTTTTTTAAAAACGTTTTTGAAGAAATTATTATAATAAGAATTATTTAAAAGATTATTTTAAACCTTTAATGAATTTATTTTTGAAATAATAAGTAATGATTTTGATTTTAATAAATTTAGGTCAGTTGCAACTAAGTTGCAACTATGACTTGCGGCCATTTTTGACGTAAGTCATATGTTGTAACTGAGGGTTGTTTTGCAACTGTGGTTGCAACTGCAACTGTGAGTTGCAGCAAAACAAACACATGCAACTGGTCAAATTGGACCTAGTTGCATGCAACTGGAGTTGCAACCACTCCAGTTGCAGCCTACCAAACAGCCCCTTAGTTTTTAAGCGGTCCTAGATCAGGCCCGATTAATCGCTCGTCTTTATTCGCACTTTTAAACCATATATAAATACAGCCCACTCCCCTTGTCCTTATTTCCTCCTCCTCTCTTCAGCCGAGCTTACCTCCGTCGATTTCAATGGCGAAGACCAAATCCGATCCTTCGAAGGTAAAGAACAAGAAGAAGAAGACGAAGAGTCTCCTCTCAGGCCCCGCCGCCGCCGCCATGAAATCCTCAAAGCAGCAAGCCAAGCCCAACCCTTTCGACTCCATCTGGACTCGTCAGAAGTTCGACGTCCTCGGAAAAAAGCGCAAGGGAGAAGAACGCCGTGTTGGACTCGCGCGATTCCTCGCAATCGAGAAGGTGAGCTTTTTGAAACTGAGACTCATCCCAATCTGATTCAGTTTCTAGGGTTAGGGTTTCTATAATGGAAGGAATGCTTTCAACAGAGGAAGAAGACTTTACAGAAGGAATATGAGCAGAGTACGAAGTCTTCTGTGTTTGTTGACAAGCGAATTGGCGAGAAAGACGATACCTTGCAAGAATTCGACAAGGCTGTCCTCCGGCTGCAGCGAGAGCGCCAGGTATTACTTTTATTATTATCATTGTTTCCATCTTACAGGCATTGTCAATTTTTTGTTAATCTTGTCTGACATAAAATCGGATTACAATTGTCTATTGTGCTAAAATCATGAGTCCTTTGGAACCACTGCTCTTTAATTTTCAGGTTATCTTTCACAGAATTATTGTACTTTTATGTTGCTCTTTGGTGGCTATGATAGTGTTTTCATTTTGAGCCATTTGCTTGCATTGTTTAGCTGTTTGATTTGGAGAGTTGAGAGAGCCCTTATTTAATGAACATCACTTAATGGATATTGATTTGCTTTAGTGCCTAGTGTAGTTTGTCCCTCTTTGGAAAAAGGAAAAAAGACTGTGTTGTTCTGCCTATACTTTATCTTGATAATCATTTATCTTTTAATTTTATGTGTGAAACTGTAGAAGAAATTATGCATATCATTTATCTGTGCATTTATTGATGAATTCAGCCTTGATGGTTTCATTGACATTTTTCTTTCTCTTTCAAAATTTCAACTTTTATGAACTCATAATTGAAGTCTAAGATTTGTTATATTTGTACAGTTAAAATTAAGAAAAGGTGCGAAGTATAATTTGGATGATGGTGACGACCATGGCTCTGAATTCTATGAACCCTTTTCTCTTCAAGAAAAGGATGATTTTGATGAAGATGTACCTCTTAATGATGATGATGCATTATTTGGGAGCTTGAGTATGTATTCTATTTCTTGTGAAACATGTTATTCAGTTTTTCTTGTATGGTAGTTGGTTGTTGATTCAATTGTTTTTGTTCGCATTAGCTGTTGAGAATCATTATATACCAGATATATTGCTATCATGGAAATATAATGAGTCACACTTCAAGTATGTTGGTTATTTGTCACTTGCATAAATTAAAACTTCACTCGTATCGCTCCTTTAATGTGGCAACATGTCAAACACATCATCACGATAAATTATCTTTACACTCATCACACAATTGGTGAACACCCCAGAAAGTCTTCGGGACATGCATATGAATCAACAAGGTGGGAGCAGTATCATTACGGTTTTTCCACTCAATCCTTTCCTATTGCTATAACTTTTATGGTGATAAATACAATCGACAGACCAATTAAAACTGTCCATGCTGTTCAAATACTGGATTCTGGCACCACATAGTAGAGCTATTCAGATTATGTAAACGAATCAATATATAACTCTCTGGATTCCTCCATTAGTCTATTCATTATAAGGTGGGTCCTCCTACCTTTTCAGGCCCCTATGTGACTACCATTCAACAGTATTTAACAATTTATATTATTACCTTCTGCTACTATAGAATATACTTCCCATTGTTTTATGTCCTTTTTTGTTGTCTTTTTTGATTACTTAGTCATCAAACTGTTTGGTACATCTTTAAGTCTACTAAAACTTCTGTTAACTAAAGCAGTCACTTTTAACCTAAAATACCCGATATCTCCTCTCTGTGTTCCTTGTGTAATTGATGCTTGTGCTGATATTCATGTATTGATTCTCAAAAGAAAGGATATTATCTGTTAGGAAATAATCTTATTTAAACCCATAGAAACTGAATGATGTTGCCCTTTGCTCGATCCTTGATTCTAAAAGTGCTCTGATACCAATTGAAAGCACCCTAATGTCACTATGAAATAATGTCACTATGAAAGAACCCTAAAAGGGGGTGAATAGGGTTTATGCTAATCTAATCCGATTTATGCCAAATTAAAACTAAATGACAAGTTATCCTAGCAAATATGATATGCAATGAGTTATTAGCAAGGATAAGTAATATAAACGAGGGTGAAACAAGATAAACAAAAGATACAATTGTGATAGGACAATGTAAACAATGCAAACACACAATATGATCATAGAGTTCGGACCTTCCATCCTACGTCTTCGCTCCCACTCCCGGGGAGAAATTCACTATCACACCGGGTTTTCAACGATCACCCGAAAACGTTTACACCACATAATATCGGTTTTCAACGCTCACCGATCAACGTTCACAATCTCATAATGTAACTATACTAACTACCACCTCAAGTGTTGGTCTCTAGCCCGTGTCTCCCTCAAGTGTTAGGAATTATAATCTCTCTTTAGGCATTACCACCTATCCCACTCCTCTTGGGACGACCCCGTCTCTCACCACACACTCCTATTGGTTTACTAGTGTATTACAAAGTGAACCTCACAATTATAGCTCATAACAAATGATTTGTTCTCCAATACAAGGCGAGAACTCAATTAAGCACAACTCAAAGTTATAATCTCTCACAATCCCAATTATACTATGTATGAAAATAGTAAAAGCTCAAGTGAGTGTGCGTAACAATGAGATTTAATAAAACAAACTAAACTCAAATAAATCTAGCTTTAAGGAAATAAAAAACAAACAAATAAATAGCTAGATAAGAGTTTAGAAAAACTTCTCTATAGATCAAGAGAGAGAGGGAGAAGAGTTGGATGCTCAAACATAATTGATGATCTTCCTTAAGCTCTTGTGAAAATTACTTCACAAATAAAACTCTTAAACACTCTTTTAAACAAACAAAAAACACCCTTAAACTTGTTTTAAACAATTCTCTTTACTGAATGAAACTGAGGATATGTGGGAGTATTTATAGGAACTCCAAAGCCAAGAGAAAATAAGGCAAAAAGATCAAAAATCTAAATCTGTAAAAGGCTAAAAAAACTAGCGGTTACAGCATCAGTCGACTGACGGTTTTCATCAGTCGACTGATGAGCTGACCGTTAGAAGCGTTTTTCAGCTCATCAGTCGACTGACGGACCTTATCAGTCGACGGACCTCATCAGTCGACTGGTTAGTCGACCAAAACAAAACAGAATTTTTTTTGAATTGTAAGTACTTTCTTCAGTCGACTGATCGGTCGACTGATTTCATCAGTGGACTGATCGGTCGACTGATTTCATCAGTCGACTGACCAGTCGACTGATAACAGATATACAGCCTTTTTAAAGCAGAAATCTGATTTTTAAACTGCCTTCAAAAATATCAAACAAATTCAGAAAAATATAAAACTTTAGAAAATGATTGTAGACATGATAATCCACATGTTACAAAAACTGGTTTTCAAAAAGCACCTCCCAAATGTGAAAACTCTTCATTTTTTAAAATAGTCTAAAACATGAAAATGAAACACTTGTTTTGACATTTTGACTAAACCATGTTTTGAAACTTTATAAACTAATTTTATAGACTTAATAAAATATGTATAAACTGATATTAAAGTCTATAAGCTAATGAAACAATATTTTATCAAAAACACCTATATTTTGATAAAATCAACAAATACGTGTGTGTGATTAATACGTAAAACTAGATATACCCAAGCTTGTGATCTTCAATGAAGCTCTTCTTGGTACACTTTACGGCTGAAGCTTGACTTGGATCTTCAACTTGAATTGCATTGCTTCACTCCACAATTCCGCCAACCTCCATTGGATGTGATCGTGAATGTGCAATTCCATCCATCCTCCAACATATTGTTTGCCTATAATAGATACAAAACACAAACACTGGACAAACAACATTAGATGTAAATTGTTTGTAAATCATCATCAAAACAAAAGGACCCAACAGATTCTGTTACCAGTTATTATATATTCAGCAAATGATTTCTTACTCCATCTCATGCTGTAAATTGTGTGCATGTAAATATGCTTTGCAACTATTTGTCTCTTTGGGCCAGAATGAATGTTGAACAGAGCTCTATTAGAAGCATCACATGGTTTAGAAATCTAAAATTCCCTAGCAAGTCTACAAATATTATGTGTTGTAGGCACTAGTGGTAAGTGGATGTTAACAGTGGTTATAAAGCAAATTAAAGGTTTTCGAATGCAGATTGATGCCTGCTACAGTTTATTGAATTATCCATTATAGAGGTGGTTGTTGACATATTGTTATATGCATCTATGGTTTTACATCATAAACAATGTTACCTAATTTAGTCCGATCACTATCGAATTATGAAAAATTCGTGCGTGCCTATTTATGACATATTCCCTTTCAGATAATCAAAAAAGCTATATTTATTAATTTATTCAATTAGTTCTTTGCTATATTTAAGGATAACATTATCTTTTCCTTAGTAGGCTTACTTTTTGTTTCCAATATTTCTGTGTTTTTAATGTTTGGAGCTTAACTTTGGTCGTGTGCCATAATTAGAATTGTATCATGTTTTCTAATTCCTTCTTTTTTGTATGTACAGATGGTTCAACGTCTTCAAAATATATGAATTTGCACACGGATCAACAAGAAATTAGCTTGGCAGATGGAACAGAAAATGTGAGGTTTTATTTACTTAAATAAATAGCTTGTTCCTTTATTAATTAATCTGATCTTCCTATACCACACCTGAAAGATTTAGTATAAAGGGCTTGTTGTTTTTTCTTGTTTTATTATTTAATGTTAACTTCCTTTTGTTTTAATTTATTGCATCTTCTAGTTTGTTGTAGAATATGTTGTGTCCTGCTACCTTGTTTTTTGCGTTGATTTTGTTTAAGGACTAAACATTTATTAATCTAAGCTATTAGATTCTGCTAATTTATGACCTTTGATAATTTATGCTCTACAGGTACAAATTGCCTTTATTTAGGCTCTGAATTTTCGCATTGCTTAATTATCCATTTACAACAGAGTTTTAATCAAATGAAGTGGACAAGGGATTAGACATATTCAATCATGCTTACATGGGATCCCATGCATTTGCATCAAAAGTTTTTTGCTATTAGTGGTAGGATATAGATAAGGAGACTTCGGTGATAAATTAAATTTGCAACCTACATGCACATCATGCCTGTTCTGCTTAGCATATCTATAAGGCTGCTAGTGTTAATGCTTGAGATATACCTTAGTATCATTACTTTTGTGTCTACAAAATTGCTACCTAGATCGATGACCTATTATAATAACCATTTGCATATTTGGTTCAGTTAGATTAATCCTTATAATGTCCAGACTATTGCTAGTGAATTGTTTGGTTGTCAAATGTTTTTTTTGTTGGTTCTGTTACTGGCAAAGCCTGTAATATTGGAGCAGAAAGTTTGATTCCGTGGGTGTCTGAGCAAAGAAGCTAGAAAATGAAATTATGATGGAATATGTGCCGAATAGCAGTACAACATCTCTGCTTCCTAATACCTTAAAAGTTAGTACAGTTGAGAACTTGAGACAACATCATGTTTCTTGAAAGTGTTAGCAGTTGTAACCTCCTTGTGCTCAGTAGTGCCAAGTCCCATTTCTATGAAGTCGCTTTGGCAACTCTCAGCCGTATACTCTCTTTTGTGTTCCTTTTCCATCACCAGTCTTCTTCTTCGGCTACTATCTGGTCCTACTCCTTAGCTACCTCTTTGGACATGAGCTTAATGTTCAAGTTCTTGGTTCGATGTGGAATGAACTGGTTGCTTTTGGAGAGTTATGCTGTCAAAGATTTCATTGCCATCTGTTTTTATCTTTTGTTGCCACCAAACCATCCAATCAAAATACAAAAAAAGGCCACACACATTCGTCGCTTAAAACCAGCCTCACAAACCTACAAACTGCCATACATCCCTCTCAGATTTCCTGCAGCAATAGCAAGCTACAGATAGCAACCTCATCTTGGTACCTAAACAGTCAATATTCCATTAACCAAACACTTCAACGCTGCAATCAGTCAAAACAATTGTCCGCTACACATTTGTTACTTTTCACATTGATTGTGGTCTGTCTCTTGACATCAGTTCTTGAGAAGAAATAGTCTTTCCTTTCCTTTATCTCTTCAAGGGCTCTCAAGCAGAATTTTTGCATGTCATACGTATTTAGTATCTCAAGAGAAACTTTCAAGAAACAGATATCTCTTAGTAGAGTTAAATTGTAATCATTTGCATATTTAATCTAATGACACTTTAAACTGATTTATTACATGGCAGTCTTGATTAAAGTTGGTGCCTCAAATCCCAGTATTTGGTGCATGTGTATTCTATTGAAGTAACAGACTAATCTGTAACCAATTGAGAGATGTTCAGAGTTGAATGATGAGGAAATAAAAGTGGGTGATAAGGTTTATTGAAAGTGGGAATTTCTTTTAATTTTCTGAAAAAGCTTGTTTCTGCACCTCATATTCAATCAATGCTGGGTGAAATGAAGTGCATTTTCTAACTGTTTCAAAATCTGTTTTCATCAATATTAAAACTGTTTGTGTCACCTAGTTGGACTGTGGTGAAATCCCAAAGACAACTCGTATATAGGCTGTAAATCTATCTGAAACAATTTTGTTTGCCCTGGTTCATTGCTTAAAAGTCCACCAATAAGTAAAAATGAGCAACTGTCATGACTACTAACAAAATTGCTATCCCTTTGACGGTTCCAATTGTTCAGTATTGAGTGGTTTGGTCTGTTTTATGGCCAGTAGAGGTCTGTCAAATTCCCAGTACAGAAGGCGATAAAATTTGACGTGCATATTATATCAGACCCTAACAATCAACTGGTACTTCATTGTTTATTGTATTGTAATATGTTTGGAGAGTACTAAATCAAAGGAACAATGTGGTGCACACTGTTTCATTCTGGTGTTTGGCTTAGAAGGGATTCACCCCTACATAGCCATGCAAAAGAGTGCATATACGTAGATCAAAGTAACTCTTTAATAGCTAACCGATTGGAACCATGAGTAGATCAACACATGAACTTTGTAAAGACAGTAGATCTGAGACATTAGCAGCTACAATGTCTTTTGTATGCATTGGTATGTGTGCCTATACATGAACATCTTTATGTGTGTGCATGTTGTTTATGTGTATGCATGATGCATATATATAAATAGAGGGAGAGGGAGTGCGCACTGAGTTCGTCATGATATCCTTGCCATTTTTGGCTAATGATCATAATGGTTGAAAAATTCCTACCAAAAAGCTATTGTGAAATGAATAGTTTTTCTATTATTGGACATATACAACCCTTGACCTCTGGGAAACAAGTGTCAAAACCACAGTTTTTTATCCTCAAACATTGTGTAGCAGGAATGCTTTACCAACTACTACAGACCATCATTCTGCACATACTTTTGTGTGTTCTTGAATGCCAGCCAAAAGAGATATTTTGCTCTAGGCCTATTTCCTCATGAAAAAGCATGTATTTTTCTTTTTCATGACCTTTTTTAGTTTCTTAACCTCAACATTTATCATGTAATTCTTTTTTTAATTGCATTTCTGATCTTTCTTCATGCTGCCAACATAACACTTCATGTTTGTTTTATTACTCGGTTGATATTTCTTATTTGTTTTTGGAAGTTCTAATTTGTAATTTGCAGGTTCACAAAACCAAGAAGCAAGTGATGTCAGAGATTATTTTTAAGAGCAAGTTCTACAAGGTAGCATCTCTTCCCTGTCTTGATCTGAGTTGATCTGTCTCAATTGATTTAAGCTGATTAGAGTTTCTTGCAATCGACAACTAGCTGCTTATTTTTTTCCACAATACCTCAGTTGATGCCAAATGTATCAGTGTATAAGCATATAGACATTCTCATAAATATTTTACCATTGACGAAATGTGAAACTTATGTTTAGTAAATAAATTATATGCACCCTAATTTTTTTAGTATCAGCTGTGAAATCTCTTACATGATGGATCTGTCCAGTATCCCAACTTCTCTCCAGTGTAGACAGTGAAAAAACCTTGAATTTAGAAAAGCATAAACTCTGTAGTTTCTTTACTTCTCATTATAATTGTGAGCACGTATTTTCATTTATGTGAGAGTGAGTATTTCCATACTGATTTCACTGGACTTCAATGCTTTACGAGGAAGGCAATTGACAAAATGTCTTTTAATCCTATATGAATTAACATCTCACTGTTTTACAATGTAGTTTTTTTAATGCCTGATTTTGTACTTCTATACATGCTGGCATTTTGTTATTTCTTTTCCAATGTATGATTAATATACCTGGGGAACACAAATTTTCTGTACATTAGTTATTATCATTTCATGGGAGATACAAATCATGTTAGAGAGTCTATAGCGCATTAAAAAAAATACAAAAGTTGTATAAAAGACAAAACGAATGCGGTTACCGATAGATCAGAGATTATTTTTGAAGAGCAAGTTCTGCAAGGTAGCATCTGGTACGTGTCTTGATTTGGGTCGTTCCTTCTCAGTTGCATCAATCAGACTGTAGCTGCATACAATTTCTTGCAATAACTGTTTTTTTTCTTTTTCTTTTTTTGGCTTTTGTAATAACTGCTGATGGTAACCATGCCAGTGTGTGAGCGTATTTCATAGACTCCATAAATGCTCATCATTGAGGAAATGTGAAACTGGCATCTAGTTAATAAATTAAATACCCCCTTAAATTTGATTAGTATGAACTATGAATTATAACTCTTTTGCATGATAGAGTTGATTGCACAGTGTTCCAGCTTGACTCAAGTGTATATGGGTAGAAAGCCTTGGATTGAGACAACTGGGAAACTCTTTAGGCTCTCTTACATTTCACTAAAATCATGAGCATGTAATTCTTTCATGTGAGAGTGAGTAGTTATATACTATTTTCATTGGAATTTATTCAATACTTGTAAGGTAATAGGCGATTTATGTTTAACCTCCACATGAAGAAACATCTTGCTGTTTTATTTGTGTAATTTTGTTCAATGATCATTTTCCTATTTATATGCATGCTGGCATTCTCTTCTTCCTTTTCCGTCACATCATTAATATCCCTAGCTAACTCAATTTTCTGTAAATAATTATCTCTCCCAGGGAGATACAATGCATGTTAAAAAATGTAAAATGCATTCTGAAGCCGAAAATTCTATATGAGATTCAAAATGGATGTGATTACAGAACATTAAAATACCCTACAAATCTAGAGTAAATACACATAAGATATTAACTTTTAACACATAGATGATCGTAGATTAAAAGTTGGCCAAAAGGGAATGTTAACTTCTAGTGCGTATTGATATTTGTGAAGACCAGCTAAGTCGGTTGAACTTAAGAAGATGAAGCGGGGAGATAATATCATGAAATTAGTAAAAATAATAGAAGGAAGCATTAGCGTTTATATGCTTAATCTGCCCACCAAAACTCAAAGAGTTCCAGGTGCTCTTATGTCTCATGTTATAGACATGGGTTTACTTGTAGATGAGGAATTAAAGTATTCAGTCAACTCTTTTCTTTAACACATCGAAGAGTTGATTTGTTACTCGAATGAACTGATTTTAATATTACTGATGAGATAGTTCAAGTTTTCAGGTAGTGCTCTGTGCAGTTTACTGTGGCAGTATGCCTCGAGTCAATTCACATAGTATTTGGGATATTGTTAATTATTTCCTATCTCTAGTTTTTGATTATGCATATTTCTTCTGACTTACGTACTGGGTCGGAATGACTACTTTTGATGTGACTGGATGTTCTTATATCTGGGCATTGAGAAGTTCATCTTTACATTTTTTAAGATGCATATTTTGTGGAAGTACTTCTGCTCGTTATTTGACGCAGTAGTGGGTGATTTTGATAATTTTTTGATATCTGACCTGACTTTCAGTAGTGGCTTGAATTGTGATATCTGAGATGGCTTTTAACATGATCCTTCATGTCTTTTAAGTACTTCTTTTGTATATTGATGTTAATAAATGTAATTCTTTAGTTATTTATCTGCTATTGCTTCAGGCCCAGAAAGCAAAGGATAAAGAAGATGATGACCATCTAATGGAAACGTTAGATAAAGATTTCACGTCCTTGGCCCAAAAAGAGGCACTAATGTCTTTAACACAACCAAGTAAGATAAATGCCCTAAAAGCTATTGCAAACAAAAGCAGCACCAGTCAGCCGAGTAAAGGACCATCCAGTTCAGGAGACAAAGAATACTCTAAAAGGGTAAGAGATGTATGACTGATTCTCGATTCTATTTACTTTTACTTTAAATATAATCATTTATCTGTCTTCAATTGTTTGTTCTAATTTGAGCCTTACCCGAAGTATGTATTTGATGGCAACTGTAGATGTTAACTATTTCCTTGTTAATTTTGCTGATTCAGAAATTGATTGCTTGTTTTATGAAGCTGCTCCCTATGGTTTTTTCACAGAAACCACTGGCGTAAAGAGGGGGCAAATTTCTTTCTTAGGCAATCCTCCTTTTAGAAACTTATTCTTGTTTTTCTGAAATTTTCAACAACATAGTTGGATGGATAAAGCATAAAAAGCTATGTAACTATGGAGCAATTCCTTTGTCTCTTTTGTACACTTTTTTTTTTCCCGTTCTTCTGAAACAACTGCCTTCGGGACTTCCAGTGGATGCTGAAACATATTTCTGTCTCTCTACATTATTTTTTTTGGTAGAGCAATATGCTACTACCTATGTTATTTGGGTACTTAAAATCAGAAGCCTTACTGGACCCGTACCCATACCCGTACTGAAACTTCTTGGATGCTTCTTGAATATATGCATATTTTCATTCAAGCGTATATTCAATTATATAATACATGTTTTAATTGAAAACAATCTTCATACACTTCTTGGACATATATTCTACACTTCACATCTATTTCTTATATATTAATCTATGTAAATGAAAAAACAATATCGATCTTATGTAAATTATTAATTTTACTATATATATATATATATATATATAGCTGTGTCCTTGTACCCTACCTTTCACAAATTTGTTGTGTCCCGCATCCGTACACGTACACATGCAACTTATGCTACTACACTTCTATGAGCACAGTCAAATGCAGAAGTTTCTTTATTTTCTTTTCTAGCAAAGGTTTCTCTGTATTCATGTTAGATGTGGTGCAGTTTTCAGTTCCATCACATTTCTGAAGTCAATAGTTTCTTTTTGATGGTGTGAAAGGTTAGTTTTTATTCATTACCGAATGATCATAAGAAGTACAAACTCCAACTCAAAAACTCCCACCTGATAAGTACAAGGACACTTATCAGATACAAAAAACTCCTATATAAGTAAAGCCCTCACAACTATACATAGTATACTCAAATCAAAATTTTCAACACCTCAATCACCCCTGTACACAACATACTAACAGCAGTTGTAATTCTTTTGAAGTCAAAAGTATCTCCACCTGCAATCCATATTGAACATATCATGTTCCCTCTGCCTGCAGTCCACAAACAGCAGCTCGGAGAGAAAGTACCCTCTTATTACCCCCAGCTATTATAAGAAACGAATTCAGGAAAGATGCAAAGTTTTCTGCACCATTCTCAATTACTCAATGAGTCAGATGTCTTTTTAGTGGAGCTCAACTTTAATTTTCAGCAAGAATTGAATCTTTATGAATGAAGACTCCTCCTCTGGTGATACACTTCTAAATATAACATCATTTAGTGCAGATCACACCATGTAGACACTAGCAGCTAGAGAAGCTCTCAGAAACTGAGCTTTAGCCCCTTTGGCTCTCCATTTTCTGGAAGCCCATGACACCAATCTACTCCATGTACAGGGAGCTGATGCACTAGTAAAGTATTCCAAATTCGCTTTTTCTTACTAAAACTTCACTGATAAATTAGTAGCTGCAGTAGTAATTGGCGAGCACATACATGGATTCCATTTAGTTTACATATAAGTTGCTGGTATTAACCTTCGAGGGGTTGCAATTTTTGACCCGCCCCACTGACCCGCCCCGACCCCACCCGTTATTAATGGGTATGGGTCAGCGTATAAGGGTTCGGGTCATATATGGGTTGACCCAAACTACCCATTTATTAAACGGGTCAGTTCGGTTCAACCCTGAGCTACAATGTCCGGACACATTAAAAGGCCCCACGAATCCGTGTCCAACACGTGTTGGACGCGGATTCGCTGAGGATTCGTGGCAGATACGGTTCTAAGAAAAAAAACCGTATTCACAATCCAATAAACCATGACTTGAAGTTTATTGCTTATTGGGTTAAAAAACAAATGGTTTTTGAACCCGAAAATCCGATCCATACCCAAAATTTCCCAACAACCTGATCCTCTGCCTATTATTTCTCTTTTCCATCTTCGTCTTTGAACCCTGAAAACCTCTTTTCTCAAGATGCTCGATGCGGATTAAAAACGTTCAAAGAAAGCTAGAGAAGCAATTGAGAATACAATTGCAAAAAATTCGTGAGTAATTTTGAGTTTTTTCTAACTTTTAGGGTTTTCTGAACTGACTAGTCTTTGACAATTTCTAATTGAGTTAGGATTTTTGTTATTTCTCTTTTTAGATTCTGTTCTTTCTCTTTTATCTCACTTTTCTACATGTAATAGAGAAATTTGGGATTTGATTAACGAAGTTGATAGTTTGCTTGATTGGGTTCAAAAGTGGTTTGAAGCTAAAAATTTTGCCAGCAATTAGAGAGTTCTTTATTGAAGTTCTGTATACAAATTGCTTGTATAAATTTGGACATGTTTTGATTATGTTTTGAGTGAATGGATTTTAATTTTTCTTTGTTTTGTCAGATTTTTGTAAATGTCTTTCTAAAGATTTGTCATTCTTTTGTCAGATTTTCTTTGTTGTGATCATGTTTCTAACCCAATAATTCGGTGCAGTACTTGTATAATAAATTTCAGTTAATTTGTCAGTGTGATGTTCAATTACATATTCTCGCAGTTTTTTGTATTGTTTATTACATAAGTCAAGATATCATGATATACATGTATTGATCACACTAATTCTTCTATCATGATTCTTGGTTTTCATCTTGTCTTCTAATCTTTGAAAGATCATCACCTGCAACATGCATATACAATTAGTTCTTTGTTCATAATATACATAGTAAAATTAACATACACATGCTGTAGCTATTTTAATTATATGTATGTGTGTGTGTGTGTGTACACAAACATACTAGCCGTGTCCCTGTATCCCAACTTGCATAAATTTGCTGTGTCCGTGTCCGCACCTATATCCATGCAACCTAGAACCTAAGTGACCCATTTACCCATTTATTGACCCGTTCGGGTAACCCACGGTAAATCATTTCATTCATCAAGCGATTCATATGTTACTTCTCTCTGTATCTTCAATTGACTCTCACCTTGTTTGCTATTTTCTCTCTCTTGGACCTCTCTCTCTTTCTCTCTAAAAGGGTCACCTGAACCTCTGCTTGAAGATCTCATCTAATCTGTAGGGTGTTAGATTTGATTGGTAATGTAGATTATATGAGGGTTATCTTGAAGATCTCATTTAATCTCCAGGGTTTAGCTTTGATTAGATCTGCGAGTTTTAGCTTCGATTGGTAATGACCATCGGATCTTTATCTTCATATTTTGAATTAGTCCCTCAACAATTGAAATTGTGATTAACTGATTATATCCCCCAATTTTAAAGTTATTTTAAAAATTAGTCCCTCACAACTTTGACATTGCTATTGGATCCCTTCTCGTCTCATTAGGTTTTCCAGTTTAATCCTCCCAGTTTCTACTACTTATTTAATTGGAGGGCCTATTTTGAAACAATTTATTAGAAATGGGGACTTAATCGTAATTTCAATGATTTGAGTGATCACTTTTGAAACAAATTTAGAATTTAGGGACTTAGTAGCAATTTCAGTGAATTGAGGGATTTATATATATTAAAGATTTAATGGGCTATCATAGAAAAGGAAAAAACCCAATCCTTAACAATGGCTTGAGTTCACGAATGATTTTCCTGTTGATTTATCCTTCCTGCATTTCAATTGTCATAAAAAATGCTCACAACGTTAAGGTTTGTGTCATAAACTTGTTTAAAATGTGAACCTAATTCATGATGGCATAAACTTTTGGCTTACATATGACTGCCCCATAAGAGTTCTGTCCATTTCATATTGACCTTCCAACAATAGAAAAATTGCATAAGTTATACGAGCAGCAGCAATATATGGGTTATTCGGTAACTCAAGTTGGGTTGGGTAACCCATTTAATAAATGTGACGGTAACCATGACCTCATCATTATGTGGGTTGGGTCAAAATTGACCCAGACTGATCCGACTCGACCAGTGTGCCACCCCTACTTCCCCTCTTATCTGATGTTGTGTCATATTTGCTTGTACATGTCTCTTTAAATTTCTGGATTCGTCATTCCCCTTTCTAGTTTATAGATTTAATTTTTATTCATGTTGTTTTGTAGGAAAAACCTGACGCTTATGACAAACTTGTCAAAGAGATGTCATTGGATATGCGTGCTCGTCCATCAGACCGGACAAAGACTCCAGAAGAAATTGCTCAAGAAGAAAGAGATCGACTTGAAACATTAGAGGTAAATTAGCATTTGGAGGTGTCTACTAAACCATTCTAACTCCCTTAAAAATGTATATTTGTTACTCTAATGTTTGTTTTAATTGTAATTCGTAGGAAGAGCGCAGAAAAAGGATGGTTGCTGCTGATGATTCCTCTGTTGAGGACGACAGTGATGGGGAAGATGACTATTTGAGGCCAAATAAAATCAAACCTCTCTCAGGGGATGACCTTGGCGATTCATTTTCAGTTGAGGAGGAAATAAGAAATAAAAACGGTTGGGTTGATGACATATATGAGAATGAAGCTGCAAGCAATGAAGATGAGGGCAGCACATCATCTGAGGGTTCAGAAAGTGATGCTGATGATCGTGACGGGACTGGCGATGAGGATGGCGATGATGACGATGGTCCAACTTGTCATGAGCGTGGGAATATGTCCTTTAAAGATTGGGAGCAAAGTGGTGATGACGAGCTTGGTCTTGATGCAGAACATGCAGATGATGCTGATGAGAGGCAGCTTCCTAGAAAGAACATAGATTTGGAAGAAATGAAATCTATATGTGATAACAAAACTAGTTATTCGGAGAAGCATGCTACACCCAAACAAGAGGCTCTTCCCTTTGTAATTGACGCCCCAAACAACTTCAGAGAGTTCTGTTCCTTGCTTGAAAACCGTTCAGATGGAGAAGTAGTTGAGGCTATTAATCGCATCCGTGCATGTAATTCGATAAGGCTATCTGCAAATAACCGTGAGAAAATGAGAGTATGTTTCTTAGCTTTATAAATAGTAGTGCTCATACATTTAATAATAAATTCAAATCGTTTTATAACGAGGTTATTTTAATGACAAAAAAATAAATGTTTTAATCATCATTCTCGAAAGACTGATTATTACTTCATTAACGTACTTAATATTCATCTTGCAGGTGTTTTATGGTATTCTTTTGAATTATTATGCAGTCTCGGCAACTCGAAGACCACTAAATGTCAAGATATTGAATTCTCTTGTTAAACCATTGATGGAAATGAGTGTAGAAACTCCATTTTTTGCAGCAATTTGTGCTCGGGAGTGGCTAATAAACATAAGAACAAAACTTTGCAAGGATATAAAGATCCCAGGTCAGATCATTATATATTACAAAGTTGTTTACTCTATATGTATCTGTGAATCTTGTTTCATTGTTGGATAATTTTAACCCTGCAGAGAAGAGTAGCTGGCCATCTTTGAGGACTCTGCTTCTGTTGAGACTCTGGTCATTAATCTTTCCTTGCTCTGACTTCCGCCATGTTGTTATGACTCCTGCAATCCTCCTGATGTGCGAGTATCTGATGCGCTGTCCTATAATATCTGGCCGGGATGTCGCTGTTGGATCTTTTTTGTGTTCGATGGCGCTTTCTGTGAGTGTGTTTCGAAATATTAATTAATCCTTTTTAAATGATGAATGTTAATTTAGGTTCTTAAAGACCATTCTCGTAAGGACAATCAGCCAAGACTAATTTCAGTTAAATGTGAGAAACAAATGATAGTGGTCTGCCAGCTTACCTTTATTTATCTAACTTAATTGTCATTACATGACTCCCTGTTTCATTCTAGGGACATGTATAATTGAGAGGGAGCATTTATGTTTATTCTGTTGAATGCACCCTATGCTCGGAGATTTATTTATACATGGGTTCATGACTTCTGATAGACTCAATAGTCTATTATTATTGCACTTTTTTTTTCTGAAGTGTATTTTTTGATTAAGGGTTATCAAAAGTTAAAATCAATGTGGAATATTTTTTTATGGTCATATAAATTAGAGGCTTAACCAAGGGTATACTAACAATATGCATTGTCAAGAGAAGCAAAGAAATTGTAGATATGCGCCCTTCAACTTGGTATCTTTAGCTTGGTTTTAATATAAATCATTCTAGAACTTTTTATTGTCAGATTCCAGTATATAAACAATCACTTCAACTTGAGTTGAGTTCTAAGGGTTTTGTGCATGAAATTTAATTTTGATTTTAGGTTAAACACTTTCAAGTCCACAACATTAAATTCGGTTTTATTTTGTGCATATTCTAATCCATGAATTTGGTTTGAGTTGTAGGACATTTTGATATATGAAATTTAGTTTTAATTTAGTTTAGGGTCATTACTGTCAAGTGTATAAAATTTATAGAATTTAGTTTCTGGACATTCTTATTTAAAGAGTTTCAGTTTATGTTTTGTTTCATTTTAAAGACGTTACTGTCCATACAATTTTGAAATTGTAATTTATTCAGTTAAGTGACATTCCGATGCTTAAATTGCAAATTGTTTTTTCAGTTTAATGATCTTCCAGTCCATAGATTTGGAAATTTGCAATTTATTTAGTCTACAGGTATTTCAATATTTAGAATTTATATTTTATTTTAATTTAGATATTTTCCTAGATATTTTCCGCTCCATAATTTGGTAATTTTTTTTTTGTTTAATAATACTTTGGTTCATACATGATCTTTTTTATATAATTTCTTATGGTTTAGAGACATAACGGTCCATAAATATGATGTTTTTGACCAAGTTAAGTCTTAAGTTTTTTTTGGGTCCATAAAGAATTCATGATCCTTATGGTTTCTTCTAGTTTAGGACTTTGCAGTCCTGTTTGGAATTTGTAATTTGTATAGTTTAGGGTAGAGGTGCATTCGGTTCAGATACAGTTCGGATATGACTCTAACCATAACCATAACCACTTTCTGAAAACGGATATGGATACGGTTCGGATATTCATCGGTAAGAAAAAAACATTACCATATCCGCATTAAATGGAAACGGATACGGTTCGGATATTAGAGGTTCGAATACGGTTCGGATACGAATACTAATCGGAATTTGGGAAATAGATATGAATAGGATATGACAATAAATAAATATGACTTTAATAACTCGCAAAGTAAGACAAGTAAGACAAGTTACCTCAAGACTTCCTTGTTATTTGCATGACAAAGCTCATAAGCTTGAACTAATGGATTAGACGACATGATTCTAATACCTATTTATTAAAATTTATAAATTTAATCAAACAATTAAGACTAATAGGTTAGGGATTTTTATCAAATAAATTAGGATTTTCAATTCGGTCAACAAATGCTAGAAATTAGGGCTTTTATAAAAAAAATAGAGCGTAGGGTTTTGAATTCAACTGCTTTCTTTATATCATCTCGATGAACTTATATTTATACATCCTCTCCCTCCTAAACTCTAGCTTTTTCTATGTATTATTATAAGCCTTGAATTTGGTTTAATTAACTGCTCCTTTGCTTTCTTTTTTTGTTCCTATATTCACATCAATGTTTATAAGATAATCTCTTAGCTTAATTACTTAATGAACTACAAGCATGTCTTCACTCAGAAAAACATAAAAAAAAGCATATCCAGCTTACTGCCTTATAAGATAATTCCTAACCTTTAAAGAAACATCAAACCATGATAATGGATTGAAAGCAAGAGATTTAATTGGCATGTTGATTTTACCTGAAATACCTTGGCAATTGGCCCGCGGAGCTCGGAGGCGGGAGACGGAGCTTGGAGGCGGGACGCGCATGAGGCGGGGTGGAGGCGTAGGTGGGGCAGAGGGCGGATCTCGGAGCTTGGAGGCGTAGGCGGAGCTCGGAGGCAGGAGGCGGATCTTGGAGGCGGCACGTGCAAGAGGCGGGGCGAAGCTCGGCGTCGGGAAGATCGGTGGCGGGGAGCTCGGCGACGGAGGGTTTCGATCGGGAGGTGCAGCGGCCACTGGGAGTTTGGACTTTGGAGTCCGGTTGGAGGTGGAGGCGCGTGGGAACGAGAGAGAAATTTAGGGTTCTGACTTCTGAGGAGTTATTTGAGTTGAATTTTGGTCGGGTTGCGGATATATTGTGAGACCCTAGAGGGGGG